>OY856412.1:935167780-935437780 GCA_963693085.1 Alisma plantago-aquatica | reverse complement strand
ATATAGTGTGCCTCTTATTGATTTGTAGAACTTCTTGTGGAAATTTATTTGTTTACAAGTGATATGATTAATTAAGGTGTTTGTTAGAGATTGTTCATATGCTTTGAATTCCAAAATATGAGATGCATGAGTTTAACCTCTTCTAAACTTCTTCTACCATCTTCTTACACCACTATTTGTCAAAAACAATCAAAAAGCCAAAAAGAATGTGCCAAACTTCAAGTTCATGGAAGCACCCACTCTCACACCCATCTTGTTCTTCCATACCCATCCTATGTAATAGGGGGATTGATTTCAGTTACACATGAAAAGAAAAAAATGCAATCAATGTAATTGTAGCAAAAGTAAAGCAATCTTAAGTTGAATAGACAAGAGATTCACAATTTCTTTCTTCCACACCTCCACTCACTCCAATTTCTTCCCAAGGTCAACAATCACCCCCAAAATCATTTTATCTATAAAAAAAACTTTTGCTTATGAAAATATCATAGGAAAATGTGGAGCTCTCTGAAACATCAATGATTTTATGACTGTTGTATGCATGTTTTGGCCTGGAAACATGTTTGTGAAAGTTTTTGGTAAGGTATGCCCAAAGAGATAATCATATGATGATTGACACAGCATATAACATAAAGGAATTGATTAATAAGAATAAAGGCAAGCTTCTAATTCTTTGTATTTCACTCAGTTATGAGATAATGGGGAAACATTGTGAATGTCTAGAGAATGACAATACTCAATGATATATGTCTTCAAGTATGTGACTTGAACAATGAGGCCATATGAATGCTAAGAGTATGTACATTCTTATAATGTCCTTAGTGGGCTATTATTGGGGAAGGTAGATAGACAGTGGTAACACTTAAAGACTAGAGTGTGGGTTGGTTGATGAGAGAATCTCATTAGTCATGATATGGTATATCAAACCAAGCACACAGATACTTGTTATGGAATAGTGTATCGGACAGACCCACCTTGAGAGTGACACATGGAAACCATGCATAGGTGGTCATAGTCATCTCTCATAGTGAAGGAGGTTATTGTGAATCTTAGACCTAAAGTCACTACACTCATTACATGTCATTTGGTATACTTTGACATCATCAAACATAACCCTGAATAAGGATTGCCATAAGGGTGATGATTGGGTAGTTGTGACTAATGGGGATTGGATGTGAATGATGTAGATGGGATTTGTCCCTCCTACTGGAGTTTGATAAGCGAGACTGAGAAATACATGTCCATGCACATGTGAGTCAATATATGATATCGAGGTCACATATATCCTAGGAAGTCTACTCTTGGTTCAAGGAACATGGATTAAACGTTGAGAGGATGACACTTCCATGCCTCGAGTTCATTTCAGATATCAAAGACAAAGGAATTATATAATCACTGTAATACCTTACATAGATTGTAGGTTGAATTTGTTCTCTAACATTCCATTCACTTGGGTAGCAATGATGTCTGACTAGGCACCACTCTTTGGTAGTGATGTCATAAGCTAGTTATGGACATTCATTGCCAACATGATATGGGACCTATAGGGTCACACACATAAGAACTCATCTAGAAGAGGAGTTTAATCATGAATGATGATTGGATTTATTACTAAAGTGTTTAGGTATTCAATTCAAGAAATAAATCAGTTGACTAGACTACTAGCCGATCGGCTCAAGTGTTGAGACAGTTGTTTGGAGTGTTAGGTTGATTAGAATTGGATTGGCTAAGTTATGCATGAATCAAGACACCAACCAATCAGCTCAATGAGTGAAGTGATCATATCATGTTGGGTGAGATGACTGGATCACCTTGTGAACTGATCGGCTCGATCATGCCTGTTGAAGGTTCTAGTGACTTTTCCAAATTCATGAGAAAAGTTGATTGTTTCACTTATTCAATTTGATTGTACAAGGAATTATTATTTAGCATTAATTGGAAATAAATTGCCAATTCATATGTGATTGGGAAACATGGAGAAATGGTCTATCCAGGGTCTAACCTAGTCGGCTCGCATGTGAATCGACCGATTCAAGATTCACAAGTTGTGAAAATTCATGATCTTCCAGTCCCTTCCACTCCCACACATATTGGTAACCCAGACCCTAACCCATCCTATAAATAGAGGGGTACTGGGGACTTCCCAGAACACAACTCAATTGCCTCTGACAATTGTTATCCTCTCTGGTTGTGGTAACCAATAGAGAGCCAAGTAAGTCCTAAATGCTAAAGGGAGGGATAGCAAGGGAGAAACAATTGTGGGATAGCAAGTTGATGACTAGTACACCAATAGGAGGGACAAATCCTTCCTATATGTTCCATTAGCATGACAGGAGTTATCATTGGTCCGTGTGGACTTCTCTAGAGGTGAGGAGGCCTTTGCTTGTCGCTAGGAGGGAAATGTCAGTTTACAGTCTATGGAGAGACCGCAGGAACCGCTATAGACATTTTTCAAGTCTACTATTCATGGTAAAGATCAAGAGTTGTACAAACACCGTCCAAGAGCAATTAAGATAATTGCACTACAATGAGTTGCAGTCGTTAGACTTGCTCCAAGACCAGGTATAAAATCATTAAACCATCTTTCCTATTTCATAGTTATTAACGTGATCTTACTATTTTTGGGAATACAAATAGATAAAAACTTTGTTTCCACTTCCTTCTCTGTGACTGTATTTCCCAATAGTGGTATCAGATCCTCGTCAATGTACTATATTTTGCGATAATTGATATGATCGTATTTGTTTCCATATTTTATTTATTACATACGATGTGAATATCTAAACTTTTTCATATGTGTATCCGATCAAACACCACATAATGCCAAAATAATATATATATATATATATATATATATATATATATTGCAATTTACACATGTCATCCTAAAAGCGATTTTGATGATGGATGTGTAGCGTGGTTATGGTCAATAACCCAATATTTGTGTGTGGTTCGATGGTTTGGTTTTATTCATGTTTATCGGTTTTCATATTGAGACTCTACCTCCTTCTTCCCAATGTAAACATAATTATTTCCTACCTTTGCTCCCCTTGGATGTAACTTGAGGTTTCTCTCTACCATGTAATAAGATTAATAGCAATAGGATAGTTTTCTTTCTTGCAACAACAAAGATGATGATCCATGTCAGGCGATTTGACCGTTTCATGTGATGAACTGATTGGTAGGAGGACCAAGGAGGGCTGACCACAGAAGCGAACCAACTGGCTAGTGGACCCAATCGACCATCTGGATGTATGCAAACATTAGTTAGATAGGAGGCCAACTGACCATTTTACAGGACCAACCGACTGGCCAAGAGGAAAGATGACCGATTCAAGGGTTGAACCTATCAACCCAGATTGGCAAGCACAGATCTACACTAATAGTAGGTTCATGCATGTGTTGTGATGATTGACCTAGGTGCTAGTAGTTCCTTGTATCTCCAAGGAATTACAGTACATATGGCCATAACCATCATTTTTTTTTACATTGCATGTTTACATTGTGAGATATAGCATGTATATGATACGTACTATATATGTGGTGGTTGGATAAGTATATCGACATATATAAAATCCCTCAATCAACATATTAAGTCTTAGGTTCTTTCCATTAGCGACACACATGAAAAGTTTGATCGACCAAGTGAGGGCATCCCAAGGGTGGTGTGTCGTCTATATTATGGAAGTGTGATGGTAATAGTAAGGTCATGTCAAGCGGAGTGCACTATTATTGTGTCGGATTTTGGATCGGGCTTAACTATGTGGTCTTAATGAGATTAAGCACCAGAAGCATATAGATAATCATGGAAAAGAGTTGTGCATACTGTCTAACCAAGAATTGCATGAGTTGCAAATGGAAAATGTTGCCTACCTTAGTAATTGATTATGGACACTAGCATTGGTCGGGTAATAACTATACTATTTTGGATCTTGACTCATTAGAAAATTATTTGTTGCAACTTTCTGAATCGATAATTTAGGGTTGTCAATCTTATGGCGAAGTGTTCAAAACATATGTCATTAACTAAGCAGAAGCAATTACTAACAGTGGATTACTGAAAATCACTAAAAATTAAAACATTTTTTAGAGAAATCCAATCATAGGAGAACTCTTTCAACAAGATCCAATGTATTGCATTTACATCCTGGTTCATAAGTACATATCTTGTATTATCTCTTCTTGAGGGTTACAACATCAACTGCCTTGTTAAAGCTAAACACAGACAGCATAAGAACCTCGAGGCATCACGCCAAAACTCAGATTGATTTATTAAAAACACTAGTTATTATCTCCGAGGACATGAGAGTACAAAGACGACACATAGGAATTCTATCTACAAGACATGACAGACAGTACACTCAACCTGAGTTATCCCTGATGTCCTTGTTGCTGCTGATGTTCTTCCTCTTCAAGATATTCTCAGTCTCCTCCGTGCTTGTCCACCTAAAAATTGTTGGATCCCACGGGGGTGAGACAATTGTAATTGTCCCAGCGAGAGATATAACACTCTGCCAAAAACATTATTATTGCAGTTTAATGATATAAAGTTGGGCAGAGGATAAGCAGTTTAAAGCATTCTCATCTCAAAGCATTGTAACTATTTATGATAGAATAATAGATCAACTATTCTCTTAATAAGGAATAGGAAGAACATGTATATCATTTATCCATCATATTATACCATCATGTCAAACTTCTCTTGTGATACTCATTATCTTGATATGTCACCCATGAGACATTCTTGTTTCAATCTGTTGGCCTTAGCCAATCTGCTAAACAAATATGGAATTATGTCTACCATATATTCAGATATCATTAATACAGGCATTGGGTTATTACCAATCTTGTATCATCATTGCAAGCTTTGGGTTAATACCATTCTTGTATCATCATTGCAGGCATTAAGCCTCTGCCATGTATTGGACTCTTCCAAACCTGATTACACTGCCAGGCATTGGACTTCAACCAATCCTGATTTCACAGCCAGGCATTGGACTCTAACCAATCCAGATTTCACAGCCAGGCATTGGACTTTAACCAATCCTGATTACACATCCAAGCATTGGACTTTAACCAATCATGTTTTCATAGCCAGGAATTAGACTCTAACCAATCCTGATTTCACAGCCAGGCATTGGACTTTAACCAATCATGATTACAGGCATTATACCTCTGCCATGTATTAGACTTTAACCAATCCTGATTACAGGCAATATGCCTCTGCCAGGTATTAGACTTTAACCAATCCTGTTACATAGATCATGGGATATAAATTCCTTTAACTCATCATTGATCATCTCATCCTTTTCTAGGCTCTGAACCCTGAGGTTATCCTTCATAGCTTTTCACATTCTTTATTGAATACAATTGTTCTTTTTATTAAGTTTATTAAAACATTATTATTTCTCACAATAAACTTTTATAATCAACTTGGTACCTCTTACTATGCCACAATTGTTCTCATGGCTCATAAAGCCCATAAAGCATCATGTCACCTCTCACTAGGCAACATCTAACCATATCTCTCTCAAGCCAATTAAACATCTTGTCACCTATCACTAGGCAGCATCTAATCATATGGCTCACAAGGCCATTACACATCTTGTCACCTCTCACTGGGCAACAATAACATATTACCTCATGTAATACAATAGTAACACCACTATTCTCTCAATGGGGTTAGGGCTTACTATTCTCATTACGTTAGGATTTCTCATGTCCCATTACCCAATTTAGGGTTAGGGTTTCCCATCTCACATTAATTAGGATTTCATATTTATCAAATCAACCTTAATATATTTCTCCATACCTCTAGGAGCATCCATTAACATCTCAAGTATTCAATCATGTTTATTACTCTTAACATTTATCATTAAATGATTATCAATACAAGGTATGAGTTCACTTCCCATCCTTATCATGGTATGATTACATCATACTCATTAGTTTGACTTAACCCCATTCTCAAGGAATATTAGCCTATACTTATCAAAGTATATCAAACTCATTACATTTCATTTTAACAATTTACATAACACACTTCATGTGTTTCTTGTCCAAGTATATTGGATTTGAGGTGCATCAAGGTATATCAACCCTGGAATGCTAAAAGTGATATCTATCATATCTTGATGTATCACTTTCCACATTACTTCCAACTTTCTTGAGTTATCAACTTATCTTGGATTAAGGTATTTCCCATATTAATACTTCCATCCACTAACCTATCACTCTTACCATGAAGTGCATAGGTCACACACAAGAATGGTCCAACTATCTTTAATGATATGGACTCATTTCAAGTTAAGGCATTGCTTGCTATAAGGTTACCTATAATCAATCACTTTAGGTATTTCCCTTATCAATGTATTAGTCACCATTCCATTATTAGGATTAGGATTTCACATAGCATTACCCTTCATTAGGGTTTATCATAGAATCACCCTCAATTAGGGTTCCTCATGGAATCACCCTCAACTAGGGTTTCTTATGGAATCACCCTCAACTAGGGTTTCTCATGGAATCACCCTCAATTACGGTTTCTCATGGAATTACCCTCAATTAGGGTTTCTCATACCATCACTCTTCATTAGGATTACATCCTTACCCTAGATTAGGGTTACACCTAGCATTGCCCTAGATTAGGGTTAATGTTCATCAATCTTCTTAATTAGGGTTTCATGATCACTTCATCAAAGATCATACCCTAAAATCTTAGTTTATTCATATTGAAGGTGTTTGAGGCCTATCCATTACATGATTATCCTACATGTATGGATTCCTCTCTCTCTCTCTCTCATCCTATCTAGGATGTTGACTATGTAAAACTTGGATAAATTAGGTCAACCAACCCTTTAATTAAATACATTCAATTAGGGTTGACATAGTGTATTGAACTATTGCTTACTTAAGATTTAAGGATTAACTAATTTAGGGTTACCAATTACTTAGTACCTTAAAGGTACAACCATAGTGATTATCCTTGAGATAAATTAGTAACAACCATAGGGTCATTTTATCTTTCATCACCTTAGATTTCGAATTGACTTAATCACATTGAAACATCCAAACGTTCTTGACCATTGACGCTCTAAACGGTTTGAAACCGTTTGGGCAAATTGCCCTTGAAACCGTTGAGCAAGAAGTGCATTGAAATCGAATGGACTTGGGTCTCCAAACGGTTTTAGATTGTTTGGACCCAAACGGTCTTGAGACTATTTGGTCCAAACCTTCTCAAAACCAAATGGACCAAAAAGGTCTTTCAACACTTAATCAATTCAAGGTTTCGATCTATGAACCGACTATCAATTGAATCTTTGATTCATTCATCAATTGAACTATTTACTCATCCTTCAATTGCACCATCAATTAGGGTTTTGAACCCAATTGAAATAGGATTTATAATCAAGAAACCTTCAATTAGGGTTTTGAAATTGAGGAACCTTCAATGATTAACATTGTGGAACTGATTCAATTGAAATCAATGAATCATCATCAAATTATGATATGACCTGACCTCAAACGGTCTTGAGGTCATTTGGATGATCTCCAAACAGTATTGAGACCATTTTCCCCATCCCATCATTGAAATTTGTAAAATTCAATTAGGGTTTAGATCATTAGATTGATCACCAATTGAACTATTGATTGCATTTCAATTTGCCGTCTCTGGTCATTCAATTACTCAACCATACTCAACCCTAGACCTCCAAAAGGTCTTTCTTGACCTCCAAACGGTCTTGAGACCGTTTGGGTGACCTCCAAATGGTCTTGAGACCGTTTGGGTTAATCAACCCAACATTTTAAATCAAACAATTGAAATTTCAGCATTTAACCCGATTAGGGTTTGATAATTGATTAACCTTCAACCGATGAACTCCTTTGAAACTAATCAATTGAATTTAATGGATCATAAACCATAAATATCAGCCTATGAGATCCAAATGGTCAACCATTGCAAACGGTCAACCACTCCAAACGGTTTGAAACTGTTTGGTTTCTAACAGTTTGTGGAAATTGTTTAACCAATTCAATGAAATTGATTGGTTTCCAACTTTTGAAACTGTTTGCCTAGGATATTTTATAGGTGTGTGCTTAGGAAGATTTCATCATCATTAAGTTGTGATCCTTCATATTTTTCTGTAATTTTCATGGTGGTTCCATTGATTTGATCAAGTGAATTTAAGAAGAACAAATGATCAACAATTGATAAGGAATTGAATGCAATAACAATATTAAGGGTTCAAGTTATAAAACCCGCCTCCAATTGAGGTTCAAAGCTTAAACCTCCACGTCTTTAATGGTGAAAGCAACACCTTAAACTATCCCAAGCTCGTCCTCAAGCTTTGAGTGAAAAGGAATGGCTAGAATTGAAAATCGAGTGAAGATAAGAAGAAATCAAGCATTGATTTGTGATTTCAACCATGGAATCAAGGTGAAAGAAGGTCAAGAAGCTTACCAACAGGTTGGGGTTGTCCTCCTATTTCTCCTAAGCTCCCTTGGTCATTTTTCAAGCAAAGAGTGAAAGTGGATTCAAAATTCCCCTTTCAAGCTATGGATAAATGAGCTTATATATGAATTTTATTGAAAATTCATTTAAGAGAGAGAAAGTAGGGATTATCTCCTCCATTTCCTTGCCACTAGCCCCCTTCCCTTCCTCGGTTACAGGTATATATACTTTTCCTCGTATTCCTCTCAATTATCCATGATTTAAAGAAAAGAAAATTAAGCACCTTAACCCTTACAATAATAATATCCTAAAGTTTGTGGATAATTCTTTTTCTTTTAATAATGTGAGTGAGTTATCTACTTCCTTTAGATATTTTCGTACCTTTGCAAGGAAAATGGTCGTCCATTCTTTTGCAAAATCATCCCTCACATTTTGTTTGAAGGTCTCTTCAATTAATATATTTATTTTTGCATTAAATTGAAGTAAAGTTCCAATTATGCTTAAATCTTGATTATTTTAATATCAAGATTCTCTCTCCTCCAAAGTGATTCAAATGAGGTGACCCTCTCATTTTCTTTTCTCTACATGATGCCAATAAACATTAGGGACCCTCTTGAAGTGGTGTTTTACATATTGAACCCTAGGTCTTGGATAATTTGCACATTACACCAAAACTAGGTTTTAATGCTCAAACATTGCTTTATCTGTTCTTTCTTGGTACTCAGGCTACCATAATCCATACTTCTACATCATCTTCGTTCTCATGATGATTCAACACATGAGGAACATATTATCATGTAACATTTGCAATTTAACCCCTCAACTTGGGTAATTTGCACTTTAGTCCAACACAAGCAAAACATTATTTCAACATTATTTGAAAAGGACTAAAATTGAAACATAAGTTCCTATTGAGCCTTAATTACTTTCCACAAGATAAAATCAAGGATCTAATTAGCTTGATTAAAAAAAACTTTCAGGGTTAGGGCATAACCCAGGTCAGGGATGTTACAAATTATAAACCCCTAATAAGGATTTCGTCCCCAAAATCCTAGATAAAAGGAGATAGATATTATTCATTCGTTAAATCATCAAGTCTCCACATAACATCTCATTGTTATGGAGACACCATAGAACTTTGATCAATACAAAGTTCTTCCACACAAAATTCTCATAGAATCAATTACACAAGACACATACTCCATTGTCCTTTCATTATTGACTGTGGAGTTAATTCTGTGTCAGGTAACACTTTTCTTATTTAGATAGAGGTTATTTGTTAATCTAATTTGATAAACTTTTCTTGCAATAATTTTTCAATTATTCCTTCAAATAGTTCATTCTCATCAATGTTATGTTTATGCAAAGCATAGACCCCAAACATATGATGTCCATACTACATTAGGTAACTGGACTGATTTCATAGTTAACCATTCCAGGTAACCATCATAAAATAGCTTGATATTTCTCAGATACCAGAATCCCTTACATTGGTATCTAACACATGTGTTGATAACACATCACATCCTCATCTTCCTTTTTGTTTATAAGTTGATTTATAATTAAATCAAATTCCCCCGTATATCAATTAGAATGTGGTAGAAATGGTTGGGTTTTTAGGGGAGGCAGAGAAGGCAGCGGAAACAAAAATTTTCTCCCCCAAACCCAGCACGAGGAAACGCGTCAACGTCTATATAATAGGAAAGGATGGTTTGTGGAATCATACCTTGTCCCGAGGCTTGCTCGGCGACAATACCTCGCGCAATGCGCGGTCTTCAACTCTGGTCTTGGATGGTGTCTGTGCAGCTCCTGGTCGCACCGGGACTGACGACTCCTCCTCCTACTGGACTGTTGGATGACAGTTGTCCTCCTAAGCGGTAGTGTCCTCCCGCCTCTGTAGTAGTCCACACGGACCACCTGGAACTCTACTCTCCTTGTCCCACAAGGAAGTGGAAAGGGTTTCACCCTCCTGTTGACATACTAGTCACCAACACACTCTCCTGCCTCCAATTGCAACTGCAGTTGTCCTTCCCTTGTTGCACCTCCCTTTGCGGGAAGTACTTGCTCGGGCTCTCTCTCGGTTACCAAAACTAGAGAGAACGACAACTTGCAGAGCAACTGGTTGCACTGAGTTGTTGTCTGAGAAGCCCCCACTACCCCTATATATATAGGAGGGTCATGGGACAGGGTTCTCTATCTCGGGCAATGTGGGACTAAAAGCAGGAGTAGAAGGGTTCGAGATTTTCCACAAAAAGCAACCAACTCGCAACCTGAACCGGTCGGTTGGAACAACAACCGATCGGTTGGGACCCATGAGTCAATCGGTTCACTTATGAACCGGTCGGTTCGTGGTCCTGATCAGTTCCCGATTGACTTTCCTTCTTTTGTTTCTAATTGGTATCGAATACCAATCCTTGTTCCAATCAAATTGGGCAAGTGAAACACAAGGAAAATTCTCACTGACCTGACTTTCCCAACTTGCTCGGTTGCACCAGTTGAACCAATCATTTCAACACTTGAACCGATCATTTCACTCTGACCATGAGCCGATCGACTCAACACTTGAGCCGACCGGTTCAGCAACCTCAGCCGACTGGTTCAACACTTGAGCCGATCGGTTGGGAGTGCAGGTTGTGCAGAATCAGTCAATTGTGATCTCAATCAATCCGATACTCCAATCAATGCGTCCAACACCTTGAACCATATGATATTGAGCCATCGACTGATTGAGTGTTTAATTAAACTACAAAACTCCTTTAGTAATCAATCTAAACGTTGTTTGTGGACAAAACTCCTCTTCCAGGTTAAATCCTATGTGTGTGACCCTGCAGGTCCATTTCACGTTGGCAGTGAAAGTCCATAACACTTATGACTTCACAAGCAAAGAGCGGTGCCTAGTCACACATCATTGCTACCCAAGTGAAAGTAGAAAGTTGGAGAACAACTTTCATCCTACAATCCATGAATGGTGTTACAGCGAATGTATAATTCCTTTGTCACTGATATCCCGAATGAACTCGAGGCATGGAACAGTCATCCTGTCAACGTTCATTCACTTTCTTGATCTCAGAGTAGATTGAACGAGATATGTGTGACATCAATATCACATATTGATTCACACATGCGTGTGCACGCCTATCTCAATCCTAATTATCAAGTGGCCATGGATATCAAACTCCATTAGGAGGGACAAATCCCATATCTATCACTCACCCCTCAAAAGCCCCATGTGTCAAAGCCACCCAATCATCACCTTTATAACAACCCATGTTTCAGGACTGCGTTTGATGATGTCAAAGTGTGCCCAACGACATGTGTTGAGTGTAGTGATTTAAGGTCAAAGAATCGCACTCATCACCATCACTGTGGGTACGTTCCATGTGTCAAACTCACGGTGGGTCTGTCCGGTACACTTGTTCTCTAACAAGTACCTATGTGTTTGGTTTGATATCTCTATATCATGACTAATGAGATTCTGTCATCAACCAACACCACAATCTAGTCTTATGTGTCATTGTTGTCTATCTACCTTCCACAATGACATCCGACTAGGGACATAACAAGAATGTACAAACTCTTAGCATTTGTATGATCTCATCGTTCAGGTCCTTAACCTAAAAGCATACGTCATTGAGTACTGTCATTCTCTAGACATTCAATCTGTTCTATCACTATCTCATATGACTGAACCAGAAAGAATTGGAAGCTTGCCTTTGATGTTTATCAAATCAATCTTAGTGTATCCCACCAATCATCCCATGATTGGCTCTCATGGCATACATACCAACAGACTCCCACTTGCACTGTGAGCCAATCACCCTTGAATCATATTCATAGTGATCTTCAAACATGTCCCACATGTTACTGTGCTCTTAGTGCAAACATAGTGAGTAATGGCAACACCTTGCCAAAGTCAGTATAAATTGCATGTCCCTCATCTCTTCACTGCACGTCACACGTATGAGATGGAGTTGTCATAATATGTGATCTAGTATTCCTTTGCTAACCTTTAGCCACATTGCATGATCAAGGATTCCAGACTTGTCATCAATGAGTGGAATATCTTTAAGTTCATCTCATGAACTTCCAGATCCATATAATATCTACTTCTGTTCTCTAACGCATAGATACTCGGCATTTCCTTTTAAATGGTTTTATTGGAACATTTCCAATCATCAACAAACTTTCACTTTTATATATCCTATATATACTTTGCGATTAATTTTCTATCCTTTCAGAAGTTCACATCAATGTAACTCTTTACATCGAACTCTTCCTTATCTCCATAGAACTAGTACTTCACAAGTACTTATCAAGTTCTCATGGTATTCCAGTAACCCTTACTGGAAATAGGCAGACATCCACTCGTCATGTCCCACATACGAGTTATTAGGATGAGCACATCATATTGCCATGTCCTACATACAAGATGATGAATGCATTTTATTCTTGCTATTTCATACATGCAAGATAATGGGATGATTACATACATGATAGATCCATATCTATTCTTAGTGTTCCCATTCTTCATAAGAATTGGACACTTGGCCTTGGGATACTAACTCCATGTAACATGGACAAGTTTTCTCCCACTGAATCTGCGCATACTGAACCCTTCAGTACAGATTGCCAATGTATGTTCTCTCTTTTCCAGGTCAAGAGGTTTTCGAGAACTATCTCTATAGATCTCTATTCCTATCACATAGGAAACATCTCTATATCCTTAAAGATAATTTCCACTTTTCGGATTTCCAATCTAGAACATTTCCATTTCACATCAACATGTGGAATGTGAACACGTTCCCACTAAATCACAGATCCCTCTTTATCTTTGATGTATCAGTCAAACCCTTTGACTATATCATCAGAGTAAAGATCCAATTCTGAGTTGCTTGTACTCAATCAATCACATTGATTAGTCCATTGTAACTTATAGACTTCATTTGCATTAATGGATTCATAAACCTTATAGGCTGTGTCACGTACACATCCTTGTTTTATTCCTCATAGGAATGCGGTTTTAGTATCCATATGCCAAATGTCTTAGTCATTAAGTTGCAATCAACAAGCATCATCCTTCTCAAATGTTATCCATGTGTCTTAACATTTAAGACTTACTTGCACTTATGGATATGATCCAATGAGTGCTACCATCAAGGTCATACCTTATGGTTCATATGGATGTCATTTAGGATGTAATGGCCATAAACCATAACTCAAAATTCAGTTCCTCATATTCATCTAGATAGTTGACTCATCACATGAACAACTTATCACATAGATAATTGAGGTGTATCTGTTAAGGATATAAGAACTCACAACCCTTGTGATTCTTAATTTCTTTTATTAGTGTGGGGTATTCTTTTAAAATTAAGAATTCAGTTATTTGATAATCATTCTCTAACTCTTTAGAGTATGATTCCTTCTTGATTTAGACATCACCATGCCTTAATCATGAGTTCACTATGATACATTATCATAATCACTCGTAAGGATCTCAAACATTTGGTTCAAGTATTTCATTCATTGATCTCATCAAGAATTAACACTTTACCAAATTTGCACTTCATCTATGATAATCTTGAACACTTCAAGATATTCATATTGGTATTTCTCTAAACACCTTTTGAAGTATTAGCATTTACTCCAATAGGTATGTAAATACATCACATGTATTATACCTAATAGGACAATCATTCTCCCACTACCATTAGTGAAGATTGATTAATCATGTCCAAGATATTCATGTCTCTTACTGGTTCTCTAACCAAAAGAGTATAGATTTATCCATCACATGGAAACTAGAAATGAATTTCTCATGATTGATGCTAATTAGATTTCATTTGCATTACCTAGTAGTGAACTCTGAACTCGCTACCTTAAGAGGTAAGAGGAATGATTGTAAACTGATGGCTATTCTTCCCATCGAAGAAAGAGATGGAGGATGGCACGTGGGTTCGTTCGAAGGACTTTCTACTTCAAAAAAACATCGGACAGTCAAAATTGCTTGAGCTGATAAAGTTGTAAGGCTCCAAGCCTAGGGTTTAAGCGGATGCCCCAAGGCTCTCTTCCTAATGGCTGGTGGCAACGCGGAGGGATTGGACGATAGGTACGATAAGCTCACTGCCAGGATATAACCATTCTTGTCCCGAAGAAAGATGTTGATGACTCCGAGATAGATGACCGGATCGGCAACGGACGAGCAAGATCCCTCTGCCATTGAGGTAAGGCCTCAAAATAGCATCAAAGGCCTCCCATTACTTGAACCGGCAAAAGAGAGGGCTAGAGGAGTGGAAAGATAGGACTTTCCGAACAAGCCTCAAGCTTGAATGAAAGACCGGGCATCCGACTTCTCTAGTCCTCCATTGTTTGAGTTATCTATAACTTTTAGGTATCATTTTATCTTATCCATACCATGTATCACAAGACAAACAAGGCATTGCCACAAAGATCATATCTTTAAGATTGAAACATCTCTTTATTAATTGCCATGATTGTCATACAATATGCAAAAAATAAATTGTTTCTATCTATTGGCAAGTATGAAATAGCAGTTCTCAATTCTATTTCGTGCCCTTTAGGCTGAAATAAACTGAAAGATACTCCTATCTTTGGCAGCAACACTTGCTCCAATGATGGGTGCTTCTTTCTTGGTCCTTCATAAAGGCCATCACTTCTTTGTGGATCTTGCATATCATATATGATAGATCCATATCTTGGTATCATATACCTCAGATAAAGAAGCGGTTCATTTCATGATACCTTAGGTGGAGATCTCCATCCCCTCCTTCATCTTCTTTTGTTCTTCCAGATATAGAGGGCAATCCCTCATACACCCTTTCCCCATGTGCCTTGAGGCTGAAGACGGCTTGGATTGCTGGCTAGCATCAGAACACTTCTATGCTTTGCCCTTGTCCTTGCCCTTAAGAATTACCTTTTCTATGATCATATCAAAGATTATGGTTTGTCTTACTTCATCTTTGCCTCTACTATCCTCAACATATCCAACAACTCTGTCAATGCTTGTCAAAGTTGTTCATGTTGTAGCTTATCATGAATTGTATGATTCTCACAACATTTGCAGTATCATACCAATAGCCAACCCTTGGCTCAGAGGGAATCCTTCTTAGTCAGGTTTTCCACATACCCAATCACATTGAGTGTGTGAATCCCTTACTGAATCTCCTTTTGTCATGACATACTAGGACAGTGTCTTGGAGACATCATATGTCCCATGTTGTCTCTGAAACTCATAGTTCAGAGAACACAACATCAAGCACTCCCAATGTTTTAAAAAACGTTAAGCGGTAATCGTGCGGACAGCACCTTGTAACTGGTTAAGCGGTAAGAGGCCGATTAAGCGGCCGATTTTTTAAAAAACGGGTTTTAATTTCCTATATAATTTTATACAAAATTACATATATATGTATATAAATACTAATACTCTTTGAAACTTTTATATATATCTAAAGATTCTAAACACTCTACCCAACAGTAAAAACACCCAATTAGTTTATAAGATAGCTATAAGACAATAATTATAGCCATAATATAATAAATAATAGATTTGACATAGATAAAATACCCCACATACATGATTCAGAAATATTTTTGCATCACATGTTTACATAGTTAAGCAGTAAACAATAGACTCATTATTGGATACCTTTCTAACTTATTGTTATATGTGCATATCATCAATTAGTCATACATTACAGTAGTACAATTAACTAAAGTATGCATTCTAAAATTAGATAATAGTTACATATATTTTACTTGTATAAATTACACTTTACAACAGTACCCTATTATCCCAACTTGCATACAGTAAACAATAGACTCATTATTGGATACCTTTCTAACTTATTGTTATATGTGCATATCATCAATTAGTCATACATTACAGCAGTACAATTAACTAAAGTATGCATTCTAAAATTAGATAATAGTTACATTACATATATTTTACTTGTATAAATTACACTTTACAACAGTACCCTATTATCCCAACTTGCATACAAGTATGCATTCTATTAGACTAGGCTTATCATAGGATATTTAAGTTTAATATATTATAGTCAGTAATACTTGGGGCCATATAGTTTATATAAAGTTACAGGTGTACAGAAAAATTTACAAAAAACGGATAAAAAACGGCCAAAAAACGGGAAAAAACGGGCAAAAAACGGAAAAACGGGCAAAAACGGGAAAAAACGGCCGATTAATTACAAAAAAATTAACCGGCGATTTTAGAAAAAATCGAATGGGCTGGGTGTCTGGCCGATTAGTCGGCCGTTTAATCGGCCGCTCAGGCCGTTTTTCATTTCACTGAGCACTCCTCATCAATGTCTTCCTCGGTATGCTTCCATAAACATACTTTCAGCCATTGATGTGGTGGGATCGAGTTCATCTGGTTCTGGTATAACTAGGACTTAGAGCTTTTACTCTATGATTGAGAACACTTCTCAATGTCCTAACCAGTCGTGGAAAAATTCCCATTTAATTTGTTGGTCTCAAAGACTGATCGCAAATAAAGTGATTTGTTGATTAACCATTTATTTTAACAAAAGGAAATATATGCCATTTTAGTCCAAAACTCTTTTGACTTATTTGATTGATTTGAAAAGGTGACGATAAAAATTAGGCCTTTAATTAATTATCGCTCCCACTATTTTACTTCAAATTGATAGCCCTCTCCATAAATTCGGAAGATTGCAGCATACAACCTTCTAGTGGGCAAGATCCTGAAATCCTCTAAGTCATGAGTCAGCTTTGGCTGATCGTCCACAACTTAGATCTCTCAGGTAGGCAACTCTTGTCAATTGCATCATATGCCGCTCTTGTTGAATGAACATGCACAACACCTTGCCATGAACATTCCTTGCCTCTGGGCTTAGACGCTCTAAGAATCACCAGTTAAGTCTAACCCAAAAGCCGACACGGTAAACATGCACCCTGCTTTGGCAGAACCCACATGTCTACCCTTCACACTTCCACAAGATAGACGGCACACCATGCTTTGGCGTAACCTACGCTTGGTCGATCGAGCTTTTCATGTGTGCCGCTAATGGAAGGCATATAAGACTTAATATTTTAATGAGGGATTTGGTTTTCATATACATATACATATCCAATCACCACAATACATAGTATGTATCATATACATGCTATATCCCACAGAAAACATGCACAATCGATAAAAGGGATGATTGTGGCCATCCTAATGTGATTCCTCAAGCCAAGAGGAATCAGAGTCATCTAGGTCTACATCACATGCAACTTGTACAAGATGAACTCTGTGCCTTGCCATCCGAGTAGATCAACTCATCACATGAATGATCTGTTCTCTCTATCCAGTCGTCTGGGTGCCACCATCTGATCGGTTGGCTCCTCCAACCGATCGGTTCGCCTGGTCGTCGTGCATCTCTTCATGGCCGCCACCCGCTCGTCTCACTCCTCGAACCGGTCATCAACCGATCGGTTCACTCCTTGAACCGATCGTCTGGAACGTCAACCGATCTGTTCACGCCTTGAACCGATCGTTTCAGTTGTTGTCTTGATGTCCGCCGGTCTTCGACATAACAGGAAATAAAATCTATCCTATTATTACATTGCTTAAAAGAAGAAACCCCGAGTTACATTCGGGGGGAACAAAGGTAGGAAAGAATCTTGAATTATTTCGAGTTACATCAGGAATAAGAGAGGGAAGATCGGTATGCAGACCAAGATGCAAGCAACCACAAACAACCACACACATATAGGGGTTTATAGGCCATAATCATGCACACACATCCACCACAAAACTCGTTTAAGGGCGACGCGTATCGAGTGCATTAATAATACATATCATATATGTAATTTGGGATTTGTGGATTTAGGATTCGACATGCATAGAGCCAATATTATTCGCATCGCATGCAATAAATAAAGGCGACAAACCAAAATCGATCATATCGATATTCCTAAAATATAGAGCAGTTGACGTGGCTCTGATACCACTTTTGGGTTTTTAGGGGAGGCAGAGAAGGCAGTGGAAACAAAAATTTTCTCCCCCAAACCCAGCACGAGGAAACGCGTCAACGTCTATATAATAGGAAAGGATGGTTTGTGGAATCATACCTTGTCCCGAGGCTTGCTCGGCGACAATACCTCGCGTAATGCGCGATCTTCAACTCCGGTCTTTGACGGTGTCTATGCAGCTCCTGGTCGCACCGAGACTGACGACTCCTCCTCTTACCGGACTGTTGGATGACAGTTGTCCTCCTAAGCGGTAGTGTCCTCCCGCTTCTGTAGTAGTCCACACGGACCACCTGGAACTCCACTCTCCTTGTCCCACAAGGAAGTGGAAGGAGTCGCACCCTCCTATTGACGTACTAGTTGCCAACACACTCTCCTGCCTCCAATTGCAACTGCGGTTGTCCTTCCCTTACTGCACCTCCCTTTGCGGGAAGCACTTGCTCAAGCTCTCTCTCGGTTACCAAAACCAGAGAGAACGACAACTTGCAGAGCAACTGGTTGCACTAAGTTGTTGTCTGAGAAGCCCCCACTACCCCTATATATATAGGAGGGCCATGGGACAGGGTTCTCTATCCCGGGCAATGCGGGACTAAAAGCAGGAGTAGAAGGGTTCAAGATTTTCCACAAAAAGCAACCAACTCGCAACCTGAACCGGTCGGTTGGGGACCTGAACCGGTCGGTTGGGGACCTGAACCGGTCGGTTGGAACACCAACCGATCGGTTGGGACCCATGAGTCGATCGGTTCACTTCTGAACCAGTCGGTTCGTGGCCCTGATCAGTTCCCGATTGACTTTCCTTCTTTTGTTTCTAATTGGTATCGAATACCAATCCTTGTTCCAATCAAATTGGGCAAGTGAAACGCAAGGAAAATTCTCACCGACCTGACTTTCCCAACTTGCTCGGTTGCACTAGTTGAACCGATCGTTTCAACACTTGAACCGATCGTTTCACTCTGACCATGAGCCGATCGACTCAACACTTGAGCTGACCGGTTCAGCAACCTCAGTCAACCGGTTCAACACTTGAGTCGATCGGTTGGGAGAGCAGGTTGTGTAGAATCAGTCAATTGTGATCTCAATCAATCTGATACTCCAATCAATGCGTCCAACACCTTGAACCATATGATATTGAGCCATCGAATGATTGAGTGTTTAATTGAACTACTAAACTCCTTTAGTAATCAATCTAAACATTGTTTGCGGACAAAACTCCTCTTCCAGGTTAAATCCTATGTGTGTGACCCTGCAGGTCCATTTCACGTTGGCAGTGAAAGTCCATAACACTTCTGACTTCACAAGCAAAGAGCGGTGCCTAGTCACACATCATTGCTACCCAAGTGAAAGTAGAAAGTTGGAGAACAACTTTCATCCTACAATCCGTGAATGGTGTTACAGCAAATGCATAATTCCTTTGTCACTGATATCCCGAATGAACTCGAGGCATGGAACAGTCATCCTGTCAACGTTCATTCACTTTCTTATCTCAGAGTAGATTGAACGAGATATGTATGACATCAATATCACATACTGATTCACACATGTGTGTGCACGCCTATCTCAATCCTACTCATCAAGTGGACATGGATATCAAACTCCATTAGGAGGGACAAATCCCATATCTATCACTCACCCCTCAAAAGCCCCATGTGTCAAAGCCACCCAATCATCACCTTTATAACAACCCATGTTTCAGGACTGCATTTGATGATGTCAAAGTGTGCCCAACGACGTGTTGAGTGTAGTGATTTCAGGTCAAAGAATCACACTCATCACCATCACTGTGAGTATTGACTGTGACTACCATGTCATGGTTCCATGTGTCAAACTCACGGTGGGTCTGTCCGATACACTTGTTCTCTAACAAGTAGCTATGTGTTTGGTTTGATATCTCTATATCATGACTAATGAGATTCTGTCATCAACCAACACCACAATCTAGTCTTGTGTGTCATTGCTGTCTATCTACCTTCCACAATGACATCCGACTAGGGACATAACAAGAATGTACAAACTCTTAGCATCTGTATGATCTTATCGTTCAGGTCCTTAACCTGAAAGCATACGTCATTGAGTATTGTCATTCTCTAGACATTCAATCTGTTCTATCACTATCTCATATGACTAAACCAGAAAGAATTGGAAGCTTGCCTTTAATGTTTATCAAATCAATCTTAGTGTATCCCACCAATCATCCCATGATTGGCTCTCAGGGCATACATACCAATAGAAATATCCATGCCATATCTCCTTCTTGATTAGGCTTCTTTGGATTGTTTCAGAATGATTACTTGATCAGAGTAATCAGAAAGATAACAATCTAGGTATGTCATACTTACCTTGCCTTCAGTAAATAAATACATGGCCAGAATATTCAAGAATTGAAATTAGGTAGTATGCATTTATTTTATTTTATGTTTTCATCTCTTTAATTTTGATATACTTAATATCTCAGATTTTCTCTGAGTTCCTTATTCACCTCTTCCCTTCCTTAATGAAGAAAGAGAAATTTCAAAACATATAAAAGAATATTAAACTGAACACAAGTTTTCATTATACTTATCTCTTCCTCATATTCTCAAAGGAATATACAGATGAACTAAACAAAAACTACCCTTCTTATAGTAGAGAGTGCAAGATAATTCAAAATAGAAAGTTTTATATTGACATGTCTACCTCTCACAAGTTATCTAGTGCCTTGTCTGTTGGGTCACCTCATCGCTTTCTATTTGGACATTGCCACCTCAGATGTCCTCTCTGTCCACATCTATAGCAAGCTTGGATCCTTTTAGGTGACTGTTGCTTGGGTGCACTACATTGTGGTTGAGTCGGTACTACTAAAATCTTTGATTGTTTAGTACCACCAATTCCTCGTTCCTGTGACTGTTTAGACTTCATTTTAAGGTATGTCTCATGTTTTTTGTCATAGACCCTTCTATCCTTCGAATTGACTCCACAAATGTGGCAAACCTCTCTTTACTTTCTAGGGCAGATGCCGAAATAGACATTTCAACATTCAGTCCTTTCTCAAAATGTCGAATCTTTTCCTCCTCAGTAGTAGCCATATGAGGACAAAATTGTAAAAATTCCATGAACTTAACCTCATATTCACTTATTGACATGTCTTCCTGTCGAATCTTCTCAAACTGTGAGATCTTTTCATCTAAATAAGTCCTTAGAAAATACTTATTGACAAATTCTTGACAAAATTCCTCCCATCCAACCTCTTCATCATTCCTTTTTATTTATTATATAGCCCACCAATGTCCAGCACTACCCATCAAAAGGTACACATCATGTTTTAACTTTTTCAGCATCTGGGATACTAAGGATCTTAAAAGCTTTTTCTAAGTCAGTGAGCCATAAATCTGCATATGTTGGGTTAGATGTCCCAGCATATTCTATGGCTCCAACACGACGTAGTTGTTCAAAAGTCTTACCAGACCCATATCCCTCATTAGGAGTTGGTGCCCTAGGTTCCAGTGCTGGCATCCGGTCTGTTATATGCGTCATTGCAGTCATGAATTCCCCCAAAAGGGTAGAAAAACCTTGGTTTCTCATCATGACCTCATCAACATGGGGATTCTCAGGCACTATTTCTTCTCTTGCCTGATCCCTATCACCCTCTACTGGTACAGCAACATTGCTCTCAGCAACGTGTTCCTCGGGTTCTCCAGACATCTTGGAGTTATATATCTTCTTCTGCATAAGTAGAAGGCACAATAAGATACACTGAGGTACACTTAGAACAGACTCGATACCTTAGTCCTATGTCTTTGTAGACTCAGCGAACCTAGAGCTCTGATACCACTAAATTGTAGCGAAGCATTCAAAACATATGTCATTAACTAAGAGGAAGCAATTACTAACAGCGGATTACTGAAAATCACTAAAAATTAAAACCTTTTTGAGAGAAATCCAATCATAGGAAAACTCTTTCAACAAGAACCAATGTATTGCATTTACATCCTGGTTCATAAGTACATATCTTGTATTATCTCTTCTCGAGGGTTACTACATCAACTGCCTTGTTAAAGCTAAACATAGACAGTATAAGAACCTCGAGGCATCACGCCAAAACTCAGATTGATTTATTAAAAATACTAGTTATTATCTCCGAGGACTTGAGTGTATGGAGACGACACATAGGACTTCTATCTACAAGACATGACAGACAGTACACTCAACCTGAGTTGTCACTGTTGTCCCTGCTGCTACTGATGTTCTTCCTCTGCAAGATATTCTCAGTCTCCTCCATGCTTGTCCACCTAAAAAATGTTGGATCCCACGGGGGTGAGACAATTGTAATTGTCCCAGTGAGATACATAACTCTCTTCCAAAAACATTATTATTGTAGTTTAATGATATAAAGTTGGGTAGAGGATAAGCAGTTTAAAGCATTCTCATCTCAAAGCATTGTAACTATTTATGATATAACAATAGATCAACTATTCTCTTAATAAGGAATAGGAAGAACATGTATATCATTTATCCATCATATTATACCATCATGTCAAACTTCTCTTGTGACACTCATTATCTTGATATGTCACCCATGAGACATTCTTGTTTCAATCTGTTGGCCGTAGCCAATCTGCTAAACATATATGGAATTATATCTACCATATACTCATATATCATTAATACGGGCATTGGGTTATTACCAATCATGTATCATCATTGCAGGCATTAAGCCTCTGCCAAGTATTAGACTCTTCCAAACCTGATTACACCGCCAGGCATTGGACTTCAACCAATCCTGATTTCACAGTCAGGCATTGGACTTTAACCAATCCTAATTTCACAACCAGGCATTGGACTCTAACCAATCATAATTTCATAGCCAGGCATTGGACTTTAACCAATTCTGATTACACAGCCAGGCATTGGACTTTACCAATCCTGATTTCACAGCCAGGCATTGGACTCTAACCAATCCTGATTTCACAGCCAGGCATTGGACTTTAACCAATCCTGATTACAGGCAGTATACCTCTGCCAGGTATTGGACTTTAACCAATCCTGATTACAGGCATTATACCTCTGCCAGGTATTGGACTTTAACCAATCCTGATTACACAGATCATGGGATATAAATTCCTTTAACTCGTCATTGATCATCTCATCCTTTTCAAGGCTCTGAACCCTGAGGTTAGCCTTCATAGCTTTTCACATTCTTTATTGAATACAATTGTTCTTTTTATTAAGTTTATTAAAACATTATTATTTCTCACAATAAACTTTTATAATCAACTTGGTACCTCTCACTATGCCACAATTGTTCTCATGGCTCATAAAGCCCATAAAGCATCTTGTCACCTCTCACTAGGCAACATCTAACCATATGGCTCTCAAGGCCATTAAACATCTTGTCACCTATCACTAGGCAACATCTAATCATATGGCTCACAAGGCCATTACACATCTTGTCACCTCTCACTAGGCAACATCTAACCATATGGCTCTCAAGGCCATTAAACATCTTGTCACCTATCACTAGGCAACATCTAATCATATGGCTCACAAGGCCATTACACATCTTGTCACCTCTCACTAGGCAATAATAACATATTACCTCATGTAATACAATAGTAACACCACTATTCTCTTAATATGGTTAGGGCTTACTATTCTCATTACGTTAGGATTCCTCATGTCCCATTACCCAATTTAGGGTTAGGGTTTCCCATCTCACATTAATTAGGATTACATATTTATCAAATCAACCTTAATATATTGCTCCACACCTCTAGGATCATCCATTAACATCTCAAGTATTCAATCATGTTTATTACTCTTAACATTTATTATTAAATAATTATCAATACAAGGTATGAGTTCACTTCCCATCCTTATCATGGTATGATTACATCATACTCATTAGTTTGACTTAACCCCATTCTCAAGGTATATTAGCCTATACTTATCAAAGTATATCAAACTCATTACATTTCATTGTAATAATTTATATAACACACTTCATGTGTTTCTTGTCCAAGTATATTGGATTTGAGGTGCATCAAGGTATATCAACCCTGGAATGCTAAAAGTGATATCTATCATATCTTGATGTATCACTTTCCTCATTACTTCCAACTTTCTTGAGTTATCAACTTATCTTGGATTAAGGTATTTCCCATATTAATACTTTCATCAACTAACCTATCACTCTTACCATGAAGTGCATAGGTCACACACAAGAATGGTCCAACTATCTTTAATGATATGGACTCATTTCAGGTCAAGGCTTGCTTTCTATAAGGTTACCTATAATCAATCACTTTAGGTATTTCCCTTATCAATGTATTAGTCACCATTCCATTATTAGGATTAGGATTTCACATAGCATCACCCTTCATTAGGGTTTCTCATGGAATCACCCTCAATTAGGGTTCCTCATGGAATCACCCTCAACTAGGGTTTCTCATGGAATCACCCTCAACTAGGGTTTCTCATGGAATCACCCTCAATTAGGGTTTCTCATGGAATTACCCTCAATTAGGGTTTCTCATACCATTACACTTCATTAGGATTACATCCTTACCCTAGATTAGGGTTACACCTAGCATTGCCCTAGATTAGGGTTAATGTTTATCAATCTTCTTAATTAGGGTTTCATGATCACTTCATCAAAGATCATACCCTAAAATCTTAGTGTATTCATATTGAAGGTGTTTGAGGCCTATACATTACATGATTATCCTACATGTATGGATTCCTCTCTCTCATCCTCTCTAGGATGTTGACTATGTCAAACTTGGATAAATTAGGTCAACCATCCCTTTAATTAAATTCATTCAATTAGGGTTGACATAGTGTATTGAACTATTGCTTACTTAAGCTTCAAGGATTAACTCATCTAGGGTTACCAATTACTTAGTACCTTAAAGGTACAACCCTAGTGATTATCCTTGAGATAAATCAATAACAACCATAGGGTCATTTTATCTTTCATCACCTTATATTTCCAATTGACTTAATCACATTGAAACATCCAAACGTTCTTGACCATTGACGCTCTAAATGGTTTGAAACTGTTTGGGCAAATTGCCCTTGAAACCGTTGAGCAAGAAGTGCATTGAAACCGAATGGACTTGGGTCTCCAAACGGTTTGAGATTGTTTGGAACCAAACGGTCTTGAGACCGTTTGGTCCAAACCTTCTCAAAACCAAATGGACCAAAAAGGTCTTTCAACACTTAATCAATTCAAGGTTTCAATCAATGAACCGACTATCAATTGAATCTTTGATTCATTCATCAATTGAACTATTGACTCATCCTTCAATTGGACCATCAATTAGGGTTTTGAACCCAATTGAACTAGGATTTATAATCAAGAAACCTTCAATTAGGGTTTTGAAATCGAGGAACCTTCAATGATTAACATTGTGGAACTGATTCAATTGAAATCAATGAATCATCATTAAATTATGATATGACCTGACCTAAAATGGTCTTGAGGTCGTTTGGATGATCTCCAAACGGTCTTGAGACTGTTTGCCCCATCCCATCATTGAAATTTGTAAATTTCAATTAGGGTTTAGATCATTAGATTGATCACCAATTGAACTATTGATTGCATTTCAATTTGCCATCTCTGGTCATTCAATTACTCAACCATACTCAACCCTAGACCTCCAAACGGTCTTGGTTGACCTCCAAATGGTCTTGATACCATTTGGGTTAATCAACCCAACATTTTAAATCAACCAATTGAAATTTCAGCACTTAACCCGATTAGGGTTTGATAATTGATTAACCTTCAACTGATGAACACCTTTGAAACTAATCAATTGAATTTAATGGGTCATCAACCATCAACATCAGCCTATGAGATCCAAATGGTCAACCATTGCAAATGGTAAACCACTCCAAACGGTTTGAAATCGTTTGATTTCTAACGGTTTGTTGAAACCATTTAACCCATTCAATGAAACCGATTGGTTTCCAACTTTTGAAACTGTTTGCCTAGGATATTTTTGAGATGTGTGCTTAGGATGATGTCATAATCCTCAAGCTAAGATCCTTCATATTTTGCTGTAATTTTCATGGTGGTTCCACTGATTTGATCAAGTGAGTTTTAAGAAGAACAAATGATCAATAATTGATAAGGAATTGAATGCAATAACAAAATTAAGGGTTCAAGGTATAAAACCCACCTCCAATTGAGCTTCAAAGATTCAACCTCCACGTCTTTAATAGTGAAAGCAACACCTTCAAATATCCCAAGCTCATCCTCAAGCTTTGAGTGAAAAGGAATGGCTATAATTGAAGATCGAGTGAAGATAAGAAGAACTTAAGCATTGATTTGTGATTTCCACCATAGAATCAAGGTGAAAGAAGGTCAACAAGCTTACCAACAAGTTGGGGGTCGTCCTCCTATTGATCCTAAGCTCCCTTGGTCGTTTTACAAGCAAAGAGTGAAAGTGGATTCGAAATTCCCCTTTCAAGCTATGGATAAATGAGCTTATATACGAATTTTATTGAAAATTCATTTAAGAGAGAGAAAGTAGGGATTCTCTCCTCCATTTCCTTGTCACTATCCCCCTTCCCTTCCTCGGTTACGAGGATATGTCCTTTTCCTCATATTCCTCTCAATTATCCATGATTTAAAGAAAAGAAAATTAAGCACCTTAACCCTTATAATAATAATAATATCCTAAAGTTAGTGGATAATTCTTTTTCTTTTAATAATGTGAGTGAGTTATCTACTTCCTTTAGATATTTTCATACCTTTGCAAGGCACATGGTCGTCCATTCTTTTGAAAAATCATCCCTCACCTTTTGGTTGAAGGTCTCTTCAATTAATGTATTTATTTTTGCATTAAATTGAAGCAAAGTTCCAATTATGCTTAAATCTTGATTATTTTAATATCAAGATTCTCTCTCCTCCAAAGTGATTCAAATGAGGCGCCCCTCTCATTTTCCTTTCTATACATGATGCCAAGAAACATGAGGGGCCCTCTTGAAGTGGTGTTTTGCATATTGAACCCTAGGTCTTGGGTAATTTGCACATTACACCAAAACTAGGTTTTAATGCACAAACATTGCTTTATCAGCTCTTTCTTGGTACTCAGGCTACCACAAGCCATACTTCTGCATCATCTTCATTCTCATGATGCTTCAAAACATGAGGAACATCTTATCATGTAACATTTGCAATTTAACCCGTCAACTTGGGTAATTTGCACTTTGGTCCAACACAAGCAAAACATTATTTCAACATTATTTGAAAAGGACTAAAATTGAAACATAAGTTCCTCTTGAGCCTTAATTACTTTCCACAAGATAAAATCAAGGATCTAATTAACTTGCTTAAACAAAAACTTTCAGGGTTAGGGCATAACCCAGGTCAGGGATGTTACAAATCTGATCAAAATAATGAGAGAGATAGCTAACTAAGACCTAATTAAAATTGTCAAATTTTAATCAAATCAAATCAAAAGGGAGTTTTAACAAAATTGTAAATTATTTTGTAGAATCAATTGACAAAGAACAACAACCACTTTTCTCTACAATTGGTCCTTGTGAAGGACAAGCTAAATGGGAACAACTTCCACGACTAGTTCAAGACATTGAGAATCATTCTCACATAAGAGTGTAAGCTCTATGTCCTGGAGAAACCAAATCCAAATGAACCCCTTCCCAATGCACCAAGGGATGACAGGGATTCTTACAAGAAGCATATTGAAGATGACATGGATGTCAAGTGTCAGATGCTATTCTCCATGAACTATGAGTTGTAGAGGTAGCATGAAAACATGTATGTGATTGAGATGGTCACACATCTTAAGAACATGTTCCAAGATCAGGCAAGACAAGAGAGATACGATGTCCACAAGGTATTGTTCAAGTTCAATATGGTAGAAGGATATCCAGTAGGTCCTTATATACTCAAGCTCATTGGATATGTGGAGAACCTGGCTAGATTGGGATTCCCCTTGGGTCAAGAGTTGGCAACTGGCGTGATTCTATAGTCCCTGCCAGAATCATGTAGTCAGTTTGTCATAAACTACAACATGAATGACTTTGACAAATCGTTGGTAGAGTTACTGGGCATGTTGAGAACAGTAGAGGCACAAATGAAGAAAGACAAGCCCAAGTCTATGATGACGATCAACAAGACTAAGGGGAAATAAAAAGGCAAAGGAAAAGCTAAGAAGAGTTCTAAAACTGGCCAGAAGCCCAAGTCTTCATATCTCAAGGCAAAGGGAGGAGTAAAGAAAAGAAGTGGTTGTCACCATTATCATCGGTCTAGACATTGGAAAAGAAATTCCCCACTCTGGTTAGAATAATTAAAGAAGAAGAAGGAAGGTAATGAAGCCTCTACTTCATATATAAATGTTATGAGATAGATTTGATTACTTCTTCATCTTGGTATGGGATACAAGATATAGATATGACATATTGATTTGTAGAATTTGACAAGAAGTAAAGGTCTTTATAAAAGGATAAATATGGACAAGGCAGAGCAAGAGTTGTTGAAGCTTTAGTATACATTTAAATTTATCTTTGCCCAATTGTCATGTAATAGAGTTAGTTGAACTACTATTTCATTATGCCAATAAATAGAAACATTTACCATACACATCTTGCAAAGTGAGCCATTAATGTTTCTGTTTCAAAGATGTGATCTTGTATGGAAATGCCCAACTATTTAATGATATGTATACAAAAGAATCTTAATATCGATGTTTATAACATTAATACCAAAGTACTATAATTGAAAACTCAAACCATCTTTAGCATAGTCATCTAATGCACGTATGTAAGGAGTGCATTACTAGAATCCATATTGATGATTATCTAGACTCTTTTGGTTATTGAACCAATAAGAGATATGCAAGTCTTAAATATGAACAATATGACACCACCCTTCACTAGACGTAATGGGAGGATTAGCATTTTATTAAAGCTTATACATATTGATGTATGAAGATCTTATGGAATAAATGTTAAAGGTGGCTAGTAATACTTCATTATATTAACTAATGATCTCAATTGATATGCGGGATTGTATTTGGTGAAATATGAAAATGAATATTTTGAATTGTTCAAGAAGATTATAAATGAATCATAAATTTGGTAAAAGTGTTAAGAAACTTTGATATGATCAAATATTGAAATACTTTACATAGTTTGAGGACCTTCAGGAAGAATTGTGATAGTGTATCAAACGTCAAATCTATCTAAACATTATGATGTGTCAGAAAGAAGGAAATTACATGCTCATGATGTGGCTATTATTATAATCTAATCTTCTAATCTCCTCATGAATACATGCTTTACACTAATTGGTTTATAAGACATCATATGAGATATGATATGGAAATGTCCTGATATGTCTTAAGGATCAAAACCTACATAAATAAAGTAGTTTCTTGAAAAAGGTTTATCCATAAACCATGATTGTTGAATACTGCCTTAAATCCCGATCCGACAACAAAGTGTTTGTTGCTAGGATAACTCAGTTCCAAAAGAATCAGTGGGAGTAAAAGTAGAACTCAAAAAGTTTAAGATCAACATTGGGTACAGTGAGAACTAAAAGAGTCACAAGTTGTTATGGAAATCTCGATTTCATAATGTAACACAAAACCTCACAGTTCTAGTAGAACACATTTGAAATTAGAGGATTGTGAATCCAAAAACTTAGATGGGTTGGTCATAAGATGATGAGCCAACAAATCAATTAGAAGATATTGAGAACCATGATCTAAGAAATGTCTCAATGGAGTCCATGTATACTAACAAGGTATAACCTTGCTAGTACTACCTAAAGGGGTAAAACCCAAAGGATGCCAAAGGGTTTTGTTGTAAAAACCCACATGGATAACATGAGAGGACAGATTGGTTGGAAAGATTTTCAAAAAAAATTCAAGTTGTTGAGCATGAAAGAACTCATTTTCTAATAGTCATGTTTGTTGATGCAACTAAAGTAGGCTATGAGATTTAGTATATGAAGATTAAAAATGTATTATTTTAAAGGAATATGTGAGAGGAAGTGTATATGACACAACCTAAAGGTTTTATAACTTAATGAATACAAATAAGGTCCATATGCTACAAAGTTCAGTCTGGATTGAAACAAGCATCTTATAGATGGGATCTTTTGACTTGATAAGATATCCAAAGAGTTTGACTTGAATCAAGATAAAAGATGAAATTTGTGATTACAAAAAAATTAATGGGAGCATATATAATTATTCCACATATTGACAAGGAATGATTCATGGCGTGGAAACACCTTCATCAATGAAGGATTAGGTGAAACATCTTGTGTGATAGGGATTAAGATCTATAGATAGTTCTTGAAAGTTTCATAACCTAACATGAGCACATACAATAGCAAGATGCTCAAAGAGTTCAATGTGAAGGATTCAATGAGAGAGAATTCAGATTAGTCTCTCATGAACCATATATTCCAATTCTTGTGAAGAATGGAAATGACATGAGTGAGATGCCATATGTTGTAGCATTGAATCTATCATGAATGCTATAAATGTACTTATCCCATATAATCGTGTATGTATTGGACATGACAATATGATATTAGTTTCGAATCAGGGTTATTGGAATGTCATCTGAAGACATACATTAGTACTTGTGAAGTACTTAAGGATAAGTTGCTAGTTAATAGCAACATGGAAGAGTTGGTTGTAAAGGGTTATAGCAATGCAAACTTCTAGAATGACAAAAGTGATCCCTATGAAATATTTAATAGGAAAAGAGTTGTGAGTTGGAAGGGTTTCAAAATATAGGTCATTAGTTCTTTTCTATAGTAGAAGTCGAGAATCCTAGAGTTACGAACCTGGAGTGGATACTATATGGATCTAGAAGTTCATATACATGAACTTAAAAATGTTCTAAATCATTGATGACTCGGTAAGATATTGTGACAACAATGGAGCTACTAGTTAGTCAAGGATTATTAGATACCATATTATGTCGTTATGTCTCATATGAGAATTCTATAATAAAGAAATGAGGAACATGCAGTATATCAACTATAGTGAAGTGTTGCTAATTAACCTGCTGGATTAGCACTTGCACAGCAGAAACATGATGGACATGTTTAGATCACTAAGAATATGATTCCTCAGAGATTGTCTCTGACTGCAAGTGAGAGTTTGTTGGTAAGGTATGCCAGAGAGCCAATCATATGATGATTGACATGGCATATAACATAAAGGTTTTCCTTAATAATAATCATTTATGAGATAATGAGGAAACATTGTGAATGTCTAGAGAATGACAATACTCAATGACGTATGTCTTTAAGTACGTGACTTGAACAATGAGATCATATGTATGCTAAGAGTATGTACATTCTTATTATGTCCCTAGTCGGTTGTTACTTTAGAAGGTAAATAAACACCAGTAACACTTAAAGACTAGAGTGAGGGTTGGTTGGTGATATAATCTCATTAGTCATGATATGGTATATCAAACCAAGCACATAGATACTTGTTATGGAACAGTGTATCAGACTGACCCACCTTCAGAGTGACACATGGAAACCATGCATAGGTGGTCATAGTCATCTCTCATAGTGAAGGTGGTTATTGTGATTCTTATACCTTAAGTCACTACACTCATCGTGTGTCGTTTGGTATACTTTGACATCATCAAATGTAACCCTGAATAAGGATTGTCATAAAGGTGATGATTGTGTTGTTGTGACACATGGGGACTAACTGTGATTGATGTAGATGGGATTTGTCTCTCCTACTAGAGTTTGATATCTTGGCCACTTAATAAGTGAGACTGAGAAATTCGTGTGCATGCACATGTGAATCAATATATGATATTGAGGTCACATATATCTCAGACAGTATGCTCTTGGTTCAAGGAACATGGATTTAACATTGAGAGTATGACGCTTCCATGCCTTGAGTTCATTCCGGATATCAGAAACAAAGGAATTATACAATCACTGTAACACCTTTGTAGGTTGAGTTTGTTCTCCAACTTTTCATTCACTTGGATAGCACTAATGTGCAACTAGGCACCACTCTTTGCTTGTGATTTCATAAGCTAATTATGGACATTCACTGCCAACATGATATGGGACCTATAGGGTCACACACACATAGGATCCCATCTAGAAGAGGAGTTTAATCATGAATGATGATTGGATTGATTACTAAACTATTTAGGTACTCAATTCAAGCAACAAATTCAGCTTACTAGACCGCCAGTCGATTGGCTCAAGTGTTGAGACGGCCATTTGGAGTGTCAGATTGATTAGAATTGGATTGGTTGAGTTATGCACAAATGGGGACACCAATTGATCGACTCACTGAGTGAACCGATTGACTCAGGTTGGGTGAGTGACTAGTTCACATTGTGAACTAATCGGCTCGATCATGCCAATCGAAGGTTCTGGTGACTTACCGAATTCACAAGAAAAGTTTATTGTTTCACTTGTTCAATTCAATTGGTACAAGGAATTAATGTTTAGCATTAATTGGAAATGGATTTCCGATTCATATGTGATTGGGAAACATGGTGAAATGACCGGGGTGTGAACCAATAGGCACGTATGTGAACCGGTTGGTTCGGTTGCCAACTGACCGGTTTGGGACTCACAGGTTGTGAAAATTCATGATCTTCTGGTCCCTTCCATTCCCACACAGATTGGGAACCCAGTCCCTAACTCTTCCAATAAATAGAGGGGTATTGGGGGCTTCAACTCAATTATGTCTGACAATTGTCATCCTCTCTAGTTGTGGTAACCAACATAGAGCCCGAGCAAGTCCTACCTACTAAAGGGAGGGATAGCAAGGGAGAAATAGTTGTGGGAGAGTAAGTTGGTGACTAGTACACCAATGGGAGGGAAAACTCCTTCTTGTCTGTTCTACTAGAATGACAGGAGTTGTAATTGGTCCATGTGGACTTCTCTATAGGTGAGGAGGCATTTACCCGTGACTAGGAGGGCAACATCAGTTTGTAGTATGTGGCAACACTGCAGAAACCACTACAGACACTATTCAACTCTATTGTCCATGGTGAAGATGAGGAGCTGCATAGACACCGTCCAAGAGCAACTAAGATAGTTGCATTGCAATGAGTTGTAGTCACTAGACTTGCTCCAGGACCAGGTATAAACTCGTTAAACCATCTTTCCTATTTCATAGTTATTGACGCGATCTTGTTGTTCTAGGGAACACAGATACATAAAAAAATTATTTTATTTTTGCCTGCTCTGTGCCCATATTTTCAAACAAAACCAAAGTCTAGACAGGGAATATCAAGTTGCATTTTGTGATTCTAGAAAATCTTGGTTTTTTTTTCATATTTAGTTATAGGGAACCAAGTAATGTTATGAATGAGAGGATGACATGCTAATAGTATTGTTTGGTATTTTGTTTTGATTTTGTGTTGCTCAAGGACGAGCAATGTTCAAGCTTGGGTATTTTGATGAATTCACATTCATCATGATTTCATTGCATTTTTAGGTGATTTTTCTCATTTAAATTAGATTTTTCTTGTTGTTTCTCTTAGTTTCTTTGTTTTGCTTTTGTTCATAAAAATTAGGAATTTTGATAATATTTCTCTCCCATATGCGAAGAAAAGCACAATTTGACTAAAGAGCATGATGAAAGTCCTTCCCCGGATTCATGTCTCAAGTTCAAAAGAATCGGAAAGCAAAATGATCTAGTTAGCACAAATCCGCCAAACTGATCAAGTGATGAGGTACCCTAATCAACTTAGTAGCCTAACCATTCAAGATGACTCCAAAGTAAGAAGTGATTCGGCCAATCTCCTTCATTGATCAGCCGATTAGAAGTTGGTTCTCAAAAGTAGTAAAGTTTGAGGACTTTTGGAGACCAAATGGTCGGTTGACTAATACTCTTAGTGGACTGATTCACCTGTAGCTCATCATCCTAAAGAAGAGTCTAATCATTCGATCCGCTTCACCATCTGCTAACTAGAATGCATGTCTCCCAAGTCAGTTATCACCATGGCTTTTAGGTGCCCAAATGATTGTTCGATCCACCCAATGATTTAATTGATCCATTCTTTATCTAGGGGAATATTTAGATAAAAGGTCGGATGACCCATCTCACTGATCGACTGACCAAAAAATGATCAAACACGGTGCTTAGTAGATGATCAACCAGCCCACTTCCTAGTCACCCAACCAGCATAGAACATAGGCACAAGTCACATAGTCGTCGACACAACTTGTACTGGAAAAGCCACCCAAATAAAATAATATAGGGCCTAATTGTTTAGGGGTGTCTACATTGAGTTTAAGCAACATTTTTGCACAAGAAGCCAAAGAAGAAAGGAAGGAACATGATTCTCTTCACATATATCTTCATACCCATTATTGTTATAGTGAATAGTCGCAATTAGAAACCTATGGATGCTCTCTTCTTCTTTTTCTTCAGTGACATGTCTTCTTATGTCCTTCCTTATATTGTCCTTTTGCTTTTGGGTATGAGCGAGTAGAGTCACTTGATGGGGTATGGAGAGTAGCCCTAATTGTTCGTACCTCATCTTGATTGTTACCAAAATAGGTATTTTTCATTTACCTAGATTGTGTTTCATTTGTTTATTGCTTGCTTGTTGAACTTATCTCTCAATTAGCACGTTTGATATAATCTTAAGCATAGAGACCACAACACTTAGGTTTATATCCTCAAATGAATGTGTTGGACTCCAGATGAGATCCTGGAAGTAATTATATAGGACAATTGAGTCTTGACCATGGATAATGAGACCTTGATCTGATGGGAATTCAATTTTTTTGTAATTTGTGTTTACTGAGGAGGCAAATTCACATGGCTCTAGTCTTTATTACTATGATTATTTAGTTGTAACAATTAAGATAAGTGCATAGGAGATGGTGGTGAAAGTTAAATGTCCCCAATGTTCTAATATTATTGTTATCAATCCTTATTTGAATTGTTTCTTTACATGGAAATCTTTAATTTACTCATTAAATTATAATTACCCTCAATAATTGGTATTTAAATATTGTGCTCAATAATCGATTCTTTGACAATTTCTTAAATATGTTGTCTCTTGGGTTCGACCCTTTGGTATACTACAATTGATTTGTCTGCTTATAGCTGAGTTAGTTACAATTGTGAGAAAGGTTTAAAATCTTAGATAATCTATCTTGGGAAATTTGTTTGTGAAATACAACGCACATCATTAGGCATTCTCGCATAACCTAATAACTCGGTATTGCATATATTTCTTTGAGATTATGTAGTGGTTTGACTTGGTTTTATGTTTTTTAGTTTTAAAAATCAAAACAAAGATACAAACAACATATTCAACATTGTTGATTTTTCAAGTCCTGAAGAAGATAGTAGAATTATTTTGTCATTAGTACTAAGAACTCTACTAGTTTATAATTACAGTTGCCTTGTGATATCCCATGCTAAATATGCATCATGCGCAATTTAGGTGATGTATTGTGGGTTTAGAGAGAATTTATTCAAGGAAAGGTCAATAATTTGATTGACTAGATCATGATTGGCTTGAGTTAAGAAAGACCAAAGTAATTACATTAAGGTTTATAATATATTCAAACCTAAATATATTTTTGAGCACTTTCTTTCTTGTTCCTTTTTCTCAATCATTGGTTCTAATTCCCATTGGATCTGAATCAGGTGTGATACATGTCTTAACATTAAACTAGATTCCATATAGTTTATAATATAAGTCAATATACATAATATAAGCCATTATACATGTATTGATTTAAATTGGGTAATGAACACATATTTAAAAAAAACATGTTTGAATATCTAGTAGTTTTGGAATGGGCCTAAAATATCTAGATAAAATATAACTCAATAAATCCATTTTCTAAAATATATGTGGTTGCCTTCTTGAAATAATATTAATTGAAGCTTAGTGTGATTGATTATGTTCTTGATAATTTCTTATTTTTCATGAAAATAACTACAATTGTGTCAAAATAGTTAACCTACTTAATTGTAGTAAATACATTAATTTTTAACTCAGTTTGGAGATATAATTCATGAACCAATTTTAGTTTACATCTAGATCAACCTTTTTTCCTCTAGGATAATTAAGTGCTTTAATTATCCTCAAACCCCAACATATAACTTTATTTGTGTCATTTAATGTCTAAAATACTCTCCTTAACTTTGGTGGCCAAAATATATTTAGGGATAATAAAAAATTGCTTATTTATACTCTTTTTATATATAATGATATTTAACTTTATTAACTCATCAAATTCTAATATTTTTTATTGTTAATAAGTTATATATATTATATTTGAGAAGAAGATTAGAGACTAAATCAACTTTTATAGCCATCACGATAATGAAATTGCCAAATTTCCCTGAAAATATTTAATAGCCTTATACATATCTAAATACCAAAATGGAACTTCTTTATGTAGTCCTACCTTTGATTCATATCTCTCTAAATTTCATCTCTTTGAGAGTTCATTTGACCGTTCAATTTAATGATACAAGATATAACTCGATGTTTTATTTTTAGTTTCTTTCATTTAATTTCATCATCTAAATTCATTCTCTTTATTTTCAATGTCATGCACACACCTATATTCAAGTAGTTATTGTCCTCCTTCCCCAAATCCATTATGCTACAAATGCCCAGCGGCAACCAACATTGATCGTTTCTCCTCCCCCATCTTCTCTTCACTTCCTCATCCATATTTACTTCTCTTCCTCATCTTCTTCCCCAGTGGGTCCTACTTCTTTTCTTCACCGCCAATCTCCATTTGAGTGCCAGTATCATCCTAGGGTGAAGAAGCTATGGCATCATGGTTTCCCCCTATAAATACATACATGTAACTCAACGAGGCAAGTACCACCTCCTACTTATGCTTTTATGAACACCACTCAATCATGACGCCAATTTGAAATGTATCAATCATATATGATTATTTGATCCTAGACGATACCATGACATAGATACAAATGTAACAGTTGCCACCTAATGCCCAATAAGAGATGAGGCTAACTCTAGTGCATGTCCATGGGACACGATGACAAGTCAAACCCAAGATCCTCTGTGTGAAGCTCCCTTGGAGGTGAATCCATGGAAATTATACATTATCCTTGCAAGTAGAGTTATACTCAGTGTGGCAGGTAGGCTCTTGAATATTCTTGCTTCAAGTACTCTAGACCACCTACCGCTACTACATGCTACTGGAGAAACAACTTGAGTTCATGACCACCACCCCAAAGAGAAATAGTTCCAACTTGAATACGAGGAAGATGACAACTAGTAAACTCCAATCCCAACCACACTATCATGATCAAGAGACTGATCATCAGACCAATCAGTTCTGGATGTAGAAATATGTAATATTTTGTTTGTAAATTATATTTTTCTATAAAGGATAAATGATATGCTAAGTTATTGATTGAAGAGTAAACATGATGCTAGGATATAACTCCTAGTTATGAAATGACTCGGATCATTTGATCAAAATCCCTAATGCTTATCATATTAATATCGATTTGACTAATCAATCTTGTTATTTAAGTATCAAGTCTAAGATCCTATACTAAGATACTTGATAATATGATTAGGGTCATAACAGAAATAACACAATTATAGTTTGATATGACATTTGAGAACCTAATATTCTTCACCTACATCCTTGGTCATTTTACAAACTTGAGTTCCTCTAAATAGGAGACGTTAGAGAATAACATCCTAAGTAATGCCCATCCTTGACCTCCTTTAAATGCACGGCCTATAAGTGTCCAAATGAGCTAAAATTTATTATATAGTATGTTCTTATGATAATTAAGAAGATCAACTGTTTAGATTTTTCAAAAATTTACTGCATCTTCAAAAATGATTGAGGTGTATGGAGCCTCCGGTACACTCGAGTGTACACTAGCCTGTGTACATTATAAGTAAGGATAATATATACATACTTAAGTTAGGGATATTAAACTCACCAAATAGACTATAAGTAAGGATAATATACAATAATAATGATAATTTAAATCAATGCCTAATTTTGCTGATTGAATTTGAATAAATTAAATATGTGCATAAATTCTTGCGACTATGAATAGGTTATAGGATCGAACAAGATTGTTCTAACCTCTCAAGAAGAGGACTGCATGGGCCATGCCAGTGCCTCCTTCGTTAGAACATGATTGACCCGTCGCTAGAGGAATGATGACATGGTGTAAAGACTTCAATCACTATGCCCCCACTCAGCTGGATTTGTTGATGCATCATTGTCGTTTCTTTTTTTATATATCTCTAAGATCTAAAGGAGGTTGTGTGTGCTTATGCGTTTGCCCCGCCCACAAAACAATTCATTCTAAGACTTCCCTCTCATTATGTTTGCTTTTAGGTAAGCAACTTTTGTTCTCCTTTTAGACTTAAGGTGGTTGTCGAACTTAAATGACTTCAGTTTATGTTCGTCAAAGACCTTCATTGTGCCCCCAACTCACAAGTGTGGCTGAACTTCTTCTAGTTGTTGCAAACTGAACTTCTGCCGTCCCTCTTCCTATGGTTTTATTCACATGTGACTGAGTAATGTAAACAAGCATTGCTTTCGTGAATGAAACAATTATAATGACTTGCACACTAGAAAGAACAGAACTCCACCAGTCATGTTTGAATTCTTTCTTCTAAATAAAAAACATGTTTGACTGGTAGAGATGGATGTAGTGCACTGTTGCTATCTCCATATTGTGCAGCAAAAGCACCCTTGCACAGTTGTACTTTCCTAGCTCTATATAAGGGTATGCGTTTTCTTTTTCTTCCTTAAAAAAGTAGTTGTGTGGAATCATCATCAACCCCCAACATCAATCTGCCAGTCAAGGGGGTCTTCCTCCCCTACACTAACATATCATGAAAGAAATCATGGTGCCAATGAACGATCCCATCAGAACCCGGCTTTTTCTGGCACGCAATCTATCAACCTTTCCATGTGGGGCCAGGGACACGAAGTGAAAGCTCAGAGAGCATCCAAAAGTTGGGTTTTGACCACCAACCGGAGAGTGGGCCAGGGGGAGGCTGCTGCAGTTTCGAGCTAGTAGCAATTAGACTGGTGGATCAGGCTAGCTCTTTAAACAGTACGAAAACGTCATCATCCATTTTTGTACTAAGGAACTTTGCCTTTTATCTGCTTGGTGAAGAAGAAGAAAAAGAAAGTAAAGCGGGCTGCACCTACTGCGGACGGAGTGGGGTGGGGGGCCCTTAGGATTTGGTGCTCCTCTTTAAGCAAGGAGTACGCTACACCTTAATAAAGATGCTGCCGCGTGGCCAGTGAATAGGATCGTCACCCCGCATTCTAATCTGTAGATACACGTGTTGTTAGATCAGTTGAGGTGTAGCCTACTCCCTCCAAAACGAGGACCAGCAAATCCGGGGAGTAGCAAATGCAGATGCCAACCAACGGCCGCTTAAACTCCCCACAACAACCAGCCATAACATACTAACCCCACTCCCCCCTTTAATGCACTGTGCAGCACCCCCCCAGTGCCACATGGCAGTTGCAACAAACTATCAAATCCTGGAATTGTTAGCTGGAGGGTAAGAGGAGGAAAATGGGGTCAGACTTACCGGGGGTGGCAGTATAAGAAGCAGCTCAAAGAGGGGTGCTGAACATGAAGCGCAGCTAGCAAGAACTTTGAAGGGAGCAGCAGCAGGACGCACTAGTGATGAAGACGGTGTACCAAGAAGAAGAAGATGATGAAGAAGAACGGGAGGTCAGCCACCCACATTAACATTCTCTCCAGCAATGCCTCTTGCTCAAATGAGTATTCCATCCTAGCTAAGGAGTGACAGGAACAGAGGGTATTACGGCATGGCCTTTTCCGTCTTTGTTCTTGTCGTTCTCTCTTTCTTTTTGTTTGAGGATGGGATACTCATTTAGCAAGATGCCTTGCTTGTGAGGCCAGGAGAAGGTTTAGTAATGGTCAACTTCGAATACGAGTGGCAGATGCAGGTCATTCTTAAACAGTGGTCAAAATCAAAATCAGCTGCTTGGAATCAAGGTACTACTTGTTATGTTGCTAAGGTATACTTAGTAATTTGTACAAGTCAAATTCACTGACCTCCTCTCCGTTTTCAGTCTTTAGCGAAGCGATCGAGGGTGGCCCGGTTTTGGCCGCTTTCCTCCTTGGTTCCTGTCGGATTTGCTTCAAGTCTCCTTGGACTTGCATGGTGTGTTTAGAGCAACCCAGAAAGATCTAGAACATAGCCTCAGGTCAAAGCATCCGATCAGTCTTGATTTCGTCCCACTCATTTCCATGGAGACCCCTCGTTTCAAAGAAGATGTGAAGAAGATGCAGTCAGTCCCCACGACTTAATCATCTCCATGCCGAACAGCTGGTCTCTCCCGCTCCCATAAACCTGTTCCTACCAAATACTTTTCCACTGGTAATAGCATTGTTTCGAGTTTGGAATCGGAATCGCATAAAGCTCGTATTAAAAATGTCAAATCTATGTCGTGTGTTAAAGATAGTGTTGGTTTTCCGTTTGGAATTGGAATTGCATAAAGGGCATGTTTGGTTGGGAGTAAGACCAACCCACATCATGAGTTATAAAACAGGAAACCAAAGGTGGTGAATTGGAGCTCAACCACGCTGGTTTGGTACGACGTGATTAGAACTTGTCTTGTTCGTTTGTACTACGTTTGGTAGGGTGTGGTTATACTTTATTTCATGCATGGAACAGCTGTGGAGTAGCTCCAGCCAGGGCAGAGAAATAGAAAAAAAGGAAACCACCGTAGGTATTGTGTCCGACCAGGGCAGCAGCCAACTGATGAAAATGAACCGCGCCTCTTTAGGACGCGGTTTGTTTTCCTCAAATATCTACAGGCCGGGGAAGAGCTGTGCGGTTTCTTTTCCTAATATGAGTTGAAAGAACACAAAACCAAACGGAACCAGTTGGTAAACACAGCTAGTTCGAAAACGTGTTCTGCAACTCGACAGAACCAAACGAGCCCAAAGCTAGGAGACAACCTCTTTTTCCAGAAGGTTGGGTAAGTAAAAGGAGGAAGTCGTTGGACCACTAATGAACGAGCAATTACCGCTGAGACAACGTCTGTCTTGCTTGGTTTAGACGCAGCAGGGACCTCATTGGAACTAGAATAAATCCCTGAGTTCTCAATCGAGCTCGAATAAATGCCGAGTTCTCAGTTGATTGATATTCAAACAGAGACCCCCAACAACTTTTCCTCTCCATTGGCTTATTTGAAACAATTGACTAATCAATGGCAGATTTCTAATCGCCAACATAAATATCGATTGTAAACGGTGCCAAATAGTAACTGGATACAGAAAATTTGTACTGTGGAAAATCGCTTTCATTATGCTGTATACCCCAAAATCCCACCAAGATCATCCCCTATCACATTATTGCAGTGAGTCAACAAGAAGTCACAACCAAATAGCCCATAATATAATGGTTTTTTTCTGACGAGACCTAACGTGAATGACAGACCACGCATCAGGATTCAGGAAGGTCAAAATTGAATGTAGAATCTCCTTTTCCAGCAAACCGTACGCCGCACCCCACCCACAGCTCCACCAGTCAGATTCTATGATACGGAGGACCATCCCCACAAACTGTTACCAACTTGGTCGCCGACAGCTCCCTCCAGAAGAACCGGTACGTACTAATTGGAGCACTGTCCTGGAACGTGTTGAAAGGTCCAAAAGATACTTCGACAAGTTATCTAAGGTTGGAAGAGCAATCATGGTGATGTAATGCAGAGATAGCATTAACTGATTTTAATTGTTCAACTAACATTTCTGTCCAAGGCGTGTTCTCAGCTACTCAGAGACAAACAAGCACCTTCTAGGCAAATAGCACTGGAGAAATCACCGGGGTTATTTGACTCGGCCAATCGCTGAAAAATAGCACTGGAGAAATCACGGGGGCTGTTTGACTCGGCCAATCACTGAAAAATAGGGAGAAATTACTGGGGCTATTTGACTCGGCCAATCGCTGTACGAGCTGTCCAACAGACCAGATGACTGTCCCATGGAAGAGGAGCGGTACACAGCTCTTGAATCTGAACCTTGGTCCTGAACCTCCTGGCTACGCACCTTTACTAACGAGGGATAGAGTTGCAGCCAACCATAATATGATTAGAACATCTCTCCCCTTGTCATGGTGGTTTCACTTGACAGGAATTGAACACCAAAGAATGTAATCTAAACTTCTAATGTTTGGTTGTACGCCCTTACTACTAATGAAGGTGAAGCCTTATACGTCATGTATTAACAGCCAACTCAGATGGTTAATGTGCATGATTTTTTCCAGAAGGTTTGGTTGCTTCTACATAAAATGGAACAGAAACTTTCATGTTTCATCTCTATGGATAGACCCACTAAACCAGAGAGTTTCATTAGCTTGCAAAACCGCATCCGTATAACGAATTTTACACAATGTTCAAAAACATTACTTACGAAAATAATCTTCCATTTCCAAAACAAAAAATAACAACAACAAAAAACCACTCCATTTGAGGTCGGCATCATCATTTCTACCAAGAAATATTTGCTGAATGAAGCCCCAAATGCAGGGACCAGCTTCCACAACTATACAAGACAACAGGTAAGCTTTCTTTAGGGATTAATCCTAACCAGCCGCCTGCAAGCGTTAAACTACAGACACCGGACCACGGTGGTACCTACAATTTTGCGGTCCACACATACAAACAACTCAGCAGGCTAGCAAGAATCACTCCTTGGGGCTCTGGTAGGTATACAACAGCTGCAACAAAATAATGAAGCCCTCCACAGTTGAGCACTGATTCTGCGTCGTCTTAAATAATTGTATTTTGTGCTTGTATTTGTATTCTTAACCGGCTCATATTCGGAGAGGGAGTCCATAGTTGCAAAACCATCTGATGTAACCGTCCCACCCTGCCGTCACGATGACTTGGCCCCAAGCGTGGGGGGAGACCACCAGATTTTGGCAAGCGGTTTTGAGAAATTTGTAATCCGACTTGGACAATGAGGCCGATGCGTTGACCAGACCAGACAGAAGCTCCTCCGGCCATGTGGGAGTCCTCCTGGGTAGGAAATCGGCGAACAACCTCTGGCCTAGCGTGAAACTGCTGCAGGCTGACGACAACAAGCTGCTGTCAGCATCGGGTTGATCCGTATGGGAAGGATGCTGACCTTGGGGTCTCTCCTCCTGATGCCTGAGGGCTTCGTACTGGAAGGGAGCAAACTCTGGTAGTGTTGTTAGTGCGAGGTGACCTTCTGAATCGAAACCATGCCAGGGGATGGCGATGGAGGCACTGCTCGAGACAAAGTTCTCACACGAAGAGGTGTTCTTGAGCTGATTGATTCTACGGATGTCCCCTGCGTCGTGGTTCCAAATGTATACTCTTGAGTCTTCGCTGGCAGATATGATATGGCTTCCGTCCACTGTGAATGATGCCGAGATACGACTGGAAGAGTTCTGCAGGCCTGGAAAACTCAAAGAAAAGGTGTTATTCAGTTAAGACTTGTAAATGAGCAAAAGATCGAGCAAAGGGACAATTGAGGATAGATCAAGTCACCTTTGTATTTGTAGATGACTCTACTATAGTTTTCAATAATGCTGACTTGTGAATCGGCAGAGGTCACCAACAGTCTTTGGGAGTTACTTGGGCAATACTGAAGGAAACGAAGGAATATGTCATTCCTGAGAAGCAAACAAGCTCTATAGTCGAGTTGCATATCAAATTTCAGTGCTTACCTGAAAACCTGTGATCCTTTTAGAAGGGAATTTCTTTTTACCATCAAGAGTATATTTACCAGTCAGCTGCAAATGCTCCTCTGAATAAAGAAAACAAACACATGCTCAGTATGATAACTACGGTTTGTAACAAACAAAATACATGATACAGCGAATATAAAACTACAGTATATGAGGAAAGTCATTTACAACAACGCTCACATAGGAGGAAAAATAATCATATTCAATCCATTCACTGGAAACATAGAGCATTAGTCAGTAGGCTAGACATTCAGACCAAGTTCTTTGGTAAATCACTACGTAACCCATTGCTCAGAAGTATATATTGTCTGGTAGTGGCAAAAGATAACAACTTTCCACTAGGACATGGAAGGCCATGTATAGATGTTTTACGGCAACAACACATCCTCGTGAGTATCATACATTCATGTTTTTTACAGAGCATCATTTGGAGATCAGCTCAGAAAACCCTAACATGACGACAGATTATACAAATATTTTTTATACTTAAATTTCTGATTCTCCCAGAAGGGTAATAATTTGGTACACTGAGATTCAAACTAAAATCCTGATACCAATGACAGCTCAATCGTGGCTTCGTTAGTTTAAATGTGGTCAGCCGCTGCTTACAACATGTGCTTTTATGCAACTCCAAACGTTTATGCAGAGTGCATTTGTATGATATAAATAATGCTTGATGCTCGGCCTAGCATGTTGATTGAACTAAGGGACATTCCACCACAGTTGCAATTTTAGCAATCTTTTTAATAGACATTAGACAATGACGGTATATGCAATTTGAGGAAAAGAAGGAAGAGGATGAATACTAATTTTGGCTAATATCAAACAAGATACAAAAAATTCATCTTCTTCCCCTATTCAAATTCATGCTCCCCAAACTAACCACTGTCAGACTCCAAGCTTGGGGAAATAGTAATAATTTGACTAATCCACCCCCCCCTTTCACTCTCATTGTTTTCGTTATTAATTTCTGAACCAATCTGGACCATCTCTCCCCCTTCTTGACCACCTCCCAGTTTTTTAAACAAAAAAGACCAAAACTAATAACAAGCTCTACTCCACCACAGAACAATGATCTCTCCCAGAAGGTACTATATGTGGATATGTCTACAAACCAAAATATGAAAGCCAAAATATAATAATAATCATTTGCCCAAATGCATACCCTGGGAATGATGGTACTTATAACAAAGCACTGAAATCATCGTTGTAGCAACAATTGCGACTAGATAACTAATTCACAACCAAACAAGACAGAATAGATTGAACTAACCGAACTTGGAACTTGACAAAACAAGTCCTTAAATACAACCAAGTACCTGCAATTAGTACTTAGTCCATGGCTCCTTGCAATTAACTTAAACGCCAAAAATCCTAACAAAATCTAATCAAGTCCTGATGTAACTCTTGTGGGAACTTCTGTCCTAGATCAACTCCCCTCGTCTTTGTAACACGAGCTTTCATCGAGTCATGATTTGCAATATGGGACCCAAGTCCATGTCAAAGTGGATCAAGGGCTTGGTATGTAGGAACTGAACAATTGATGCATCATCAAGAGTGCAACCGGAGACAGTAGTATGTCATCTTATGCATAATGTCCAAGCCCACTAGCTGGGTGAAATGCTATTAGATCTGTGTAGTCAGTCTAAACATGGTTGCTAATGGTCAATGCCGAATTGGGATGCTAAACGACCTCCGGGTGTGGTTGCATCATTGTCGGTGTGGTTAGAGAAGAGAGTGGAACATTGGATATGCTAGGAGGCATGGACACTTCCCGGAGGATGTCATGTCTGTGTGTGACACGTGTCCATTATGGACACGCGTGGACACGACACCCATACATGTCCAAAACCCGCTTTTTCATTACGAGTTGGACACAACCCAGACACGGCTTGGACAAAGCCAGAGATGTGGCCCAACACTAAGAAGGGGAAACATATCCATCCCTGTATTCACTCAACTCTTCTACTAATAACAACATACCTTCCTCTTCTTTCTTTGTTGTCCACCACCACCAATATTTTTTAGTTTGTGCAAAACATTATCATGAGCTCATTCTTATGGTATTTAATTCATTGTTGTTTGTGAATAAATTGTCTATAAGGTTGACTATGATTGTAATTACAATGTGGGTTTGTTTGATAGTATGTTTTTGATGACTTTTTTTTTGGTCCTCCAAAGCGTGCTGCCTCTTTTTCTATTAAAGCAAAAAGGGTCTGTACAAGAACAGCTGTACATCATTGAAAATAAAACAACACGCAACTAAAAACTATCACTAACTATCTTTACATGATTCCAAACAGTGTCAAAATCTTTACTTTTCCCTTCAAAAATCCTGTTATTTCTCTCCCTCCACACCTCATGAATGAAAACCATGATGAAGGTTCTGGCCTCCATGTCCTTCATATTAACAATATCCAGCATACCAGCCGGAATACTCCCAAGGATACCCACAGTCTTGGCCTCAACCAAGATCTGTTTGCTGAACCTGCATTCAAAAAAGATGTGACAGGTAGTCTCCTCGGCTTCCAAACAGAGAGTGCATCTAGAGGCAAGATGAAAACCTCTTCTCTTCAAACAATCTGTCGTCAGCAACCCACCCTTCAAACATCTCCATGCAGTACAAATGGCTTTCATAGGCGCTTTTGTCTTCCAAAGCCAATTAGCCCAGCAGCATTTAGGATAGGAAACTCTGACCTCATTCCAGAAATCTTTCATCTTAACCACCTTCTTACCATTCAGCAAGAGAGTATCTTCAGACTCCGTAAAGGTAGACACCTTGCTTTTGACAAAGTCAATCACATGATTGATATGCCTCGACTTAGAAACCTTCCAGCCTCCATCTTCAGCCCTGTAACAGTTCACCTTGGCGAACTTACCAACACCACTATTGATCCGACAGATATCAGACAGATAGTCATTCAAGAAGACCCCCTTGCCCAACCAGGGATCCCTCCACAGCAAGACTTTGTCTCCATTACCTACAGAAAAGAGAACCCCTTTTACAATCTTATCCCTAACCAGGATAAGCTTTTTCCAGATCCAAGTCGAATTAGAATGGACCTTAACACTCCAAACAGAATCCCCTTTCAGGTATCTCTCATTTATCCACCGAACCCACAAGGAATCCTTCTTATTAGACACATCCCAAAGCTTCTTCACCATACAAGCTGTCACTATATCTCTTGAATGGCGAATACCCAATCCACCTTCATCTTTAGGCAAACAAATGCTCTCCCAATCAATGGTATGAATGTTTTTGATGACTTGATTTCATGATATATGAATGTGTTTTTTAATGTAAATATGAAATTGGATATAGTGTGGATAAGATGATCTTTGTGTTTGAATGTGCTTGTCCTTTGGTGTTTACACAATAAAATACTGCACGCTATATGTATATTTTTGCCCTGCCTGACACCGTGTCTATGTCCTATATTTTTTAAAATTGTCGTGTCTTGTGTCTGTATCTGTGTCAATGTCTGCATCCGTGTTTGTATCCCGTGTCCATGTTTCCTAGTCGATATGGCACGCGTCTTGACCAGTTACGAGCAGTGACAAAAATATGGAAATGCACCCAAATGGTTGATTGCAAAACATCGTACACTTACAGATACCTACTGAACGGCAATGTGAAGATACCTATCGGAGGGCAACAAGTTCCATTTATCTAGCAGTTGCAACATACATCGTGGATCTCCCCCAATGCAGATCAAACTTGACGCCGTCCGCATCCAAAATCTAGATGTAGTATTTGACGTTGCTAATGTTGGTTTTGTAAGCTTTACAATGCATCATGATGTTTGTCATTGAAGTTCAACTAAAATCCAAAATTTCTAAATCTGGGTCCGCAAATGTGTCCGAATTTCACAATGGTCAATGCACAATCTGAAATCAACAAAAAGTTGTATCCAGTCTAGGTGTCGTGGATGATGTTGGAGATGACAGAGAACACCTACAAGAATCTAAACTTGAGGTGTTGGGCATGTTGCTACATTAGTACACAGTGTAGTGATTGCAGTTCACTGCTCCCTTTGTGTTGATGTTATACCCACAATGGTCATTGTGGACGGTTGGGGCATCGAATGGTGATGACCTAAAGGTGTGGCAAACCCCAACAGTGTGGTGTGGGGCTGTTGGAGTGCAACTATCATGCCAACTAGCAGCCACAAGGGGAAAGAAGGGGGTCCACACCCTCCCAAAAGGTCGTGATGGTGAAGGCCTTACCTTAGGCAACCGCCACAGGGTCGACGGTGCCATAGCACAACACTGTAGCATATGTCGTATTTTTGTTTACTAAGAGGAAGAGAGGGAAATCCAAAGGGGGCTACATGGAGGGAAGGGGATAGAACATAGGAGCATATCTAAAGGGGAGGAAAGACTGGACGAGGAGGAGGAAGACGATTCGAGCAACGGTAGGTACAGTACATGAAAAACTTTTATGAGCAACGGTAGCATACAGTACATGAAAAACTTTTATTTGTTTCAAGTGTTTCAACATAAAGATTTGAATCGCTCATACAGTGATAGCCGGTAGACCTAGGGTTAGGAGACCAACATTGGATGATGGGGGGGGGGGGGGGGGCTAGGCCGCGCTACAGGTTGCTTGTTTCCCTATGAACTTGGAATCTCCAGTTTAGATTTCGGGCTAGATTACAACTTATAAGGAACCAATTCCCTAAAAGCCAAATTTTATAATAGTCATCTGCACGACACAACCCCATGCAGGCATTTATTAGAAAACACTGAAAACCCTAGTTGTCATGACACTTATGACCAGACTCCTAATAAATTACCAACTATAATAATATTTAACTAACAATCGGAACTTGCAAATAGTCCACGCCACTAATAAAAGCCACAAAATTAGCAAAATCCCTCGTTAATATAATCAAGCTCTAAGCCGGCTCTCATGGGAGCTTCTTTTTTAATCAAAAGCATAACTGCTATACACAGTTGAAAAAACTCTTGGAATTGAAAAAATGAAATCTATTCGTAGATGAAAGTCGCAATATTAAATTAACTACAATAAATTAAATAATGACCTCATAGTCATGATAGTAAAAAAATGACCTTGAGGCTCTCGAGGCTTACGCCTCTTGGTGAGGCTATGCCAAACACACCTAGAGGCTTACGCGCGGTGTCCTAGACTGAGGCTTACGCCTCACAATGTTTGAGGCCCGCCTCAAAGAACAGAGGCTTTGAGGCTTAGTTGAGGTGCATGCCTCGATTTGGATGATAACATCTTTGGTCAACCACCAAATTATCTACTTTTAAGATTATTACAAACACTTTCTTCAAAAAAATCGGAGTTCTTGTAGTTAATTGTTATTTTTATTAATGAACATTGAATCATTATTCTCTGAGTGACATTTCATTGTTAAATCTATCTTTGTTTGTTACCTTCTTGTTCACTATGTCAGTGAATTTCCTATCATTGTTAACTAATCTTGGTTCCTCGTTCCTACTAATTCAAAATTCCATCTCCTTTCGTTATTTCGTCGACTACATCTTCTATTCTAATAATATAAAGAATTGATGTCTTGTCATTTTTCTATATATTTATTTTAATATAGTGGTGGGTCTTTAGTCTCTATTATCATTATCAAGTTTCACAATTAATTTATTTCATTTAGTTGTGCGTGTATATACCTATTTCTATAATACACACATGCATATACACAACATATATAAATACATGTATGTAAATACATGTATAAATTCATTTTTTATTACCACCTCCGACATATTTTGAGGCTTATGCCTCAAACGTCTCGGGGCTTACGCCTTGCCTCACTGAGACAAAAATACCTCATTACGCCTCACGCACTTTACCACCTTGCTCATAGTTAGAAGAGTTTCAATATGTTTATTCAATAGCATTAATTCATACAGCACTAAAATAGACATGTTGTACAATCTTTTAGCCACATGGAAAATAATTCTTTACATTGACCAAAAGAACTTGAATCAAATTTATAACTATCAAATGTTACATTGTAGAAATAATCACGTCACACTATTACTGGAAGTATATAGATATATTCCCCAAAGGGGATCATAGTTGAATGCCATAAAAAGAGAATTTACATTGTAACAAAAAGAATAAAATAACTCTTTGGTTAGAATTCATAGATATTGCAGCAAACCTAGTCAAGTGGGTGAATATCTACTCATAATATCAAATTGATAATCACTCAAAAGAGAGAGTTCACCAACAATCGGATCTCAATGGAGTACCTGAGTAGTCATGTAATAACTCAAAAGAGAAAGTCCATCAATAATCAGCCCTTCCCTAACTGGAGTACATGAGTACTCATGAGAGAGGATACAACAAAACTCCCAGCTAGGATACAGATTTATTTCTCGTCTCAGACCACAAAGCTTCAAAACTGAAACAAAGAACAACGATTTACTACTTCTAGTTGCCTAATAAATACATACTTGGATAAAAAAATCAAAATAACACACTTTAATAAAAATATGTACTGAAATAGTACCATAGCCATCTTATTTCCCATAATAGCCCACTTTTTCGTGAACGCGCCAAGAAATTGGAGTTTTTTTGTTCCCGGGTAAAAAGCGCCATGATCTTGGCGTTTTCAGCCAAAAGCGCCAGTCGATTTGGCGTTTTGACATGAAAGCGCCAGAAAATTGGCGTTTTAACCGAAAGCGCCAGAAAGTTGGCATTTTCATTCAGTCTAGCTAATTTTCAACGTCGCACGTCCTTACTTCATGGCAAACAAGTTCGCACTTTCGATTCTGCTGATTTTTCTGTGCTCCTCTTGTTCCCTTGCCCGCGTCGGTTTAGGCAACCCTCAAAAGTTGCAGCAGTGCCATGATCTTGGCGTTTTCAGCCAAAAGCGCCAGTCGATTTGGCGTTTTGACATGAAAGCGCCAGAAAATTGGCATTTTAACCGAAAGCGCCAGAAAGTTGGCATTTTCATTCAGTCTAGCTAATTTTCAACGTCGCACGTCCTTACTTCATGGCAAACAAGTTCGCACTTTCGATTCTGCTGATTTTTCTGTGCTCCTCTTGTTCCCTTGCCCGCGTCGGTTTAGGCAACCCTCAAAAGTTGCAGCAGTGCATGATGGAGTGCCATGCAGAACCTGCCACCATCAGAAGAATCTCCGAGTGTGAGCTTGGATGTACCTCTGAGTACTCCGGCGGATCTTCAAGAAGCCGTGGCGGCGGTGGCAGCAGCTTAGCCGGCCCTTTCCAAAAGCAGCAGCAGCTTCAACGGGAGAAATGCATGCAGATCTGTGAGAGCGAAAGCGAGAGCCCTCGTCAGGAGTGGCAATGTGACACCCAATGCATCCAGCAGCAGCAGATGCAGCAAGGTGGCAGTGGGTGGGTCGATGTCCTTGATGTCCTGGAGGACTAAACTTGTCGGAGATGTGACGCAACATCGCAATACGCCACAGCGCCCCGGCGTCCTTGAGAATGGGGACGAGTTCCCTGGATATATGCTTGGCCATAAGCATATGAACACGGCGCCTGCAACCTATGAACACGGCGGGTAGCTGGATCCCTCCCTGCTGAAAATCAACAGCTTGCGGTTCATGCGCGAGCTGTGATGCGGCCTCATCTGCTCGGGCTTCGTCGAGCTCGCACACGGCCGGGTTGACCCCAAGGCCCAAGAGGAGTCGGCGTATGACGTGGCACAAGCAGCACCCTTTCCTGCCGAGGACCAAGACAGGGTTCTCGGCCACCAGGCGGCGCAGGGCAGCTGAGGAGGACGGAGCTGGAACTCCGCCGCCGCTGGCTGCTGTGCCCTGTTGGGGTTGCGGCTGGAGTTGGTGTTGTGGTGTATGAGTAGGGAAGGTTCGGCCAGCTAGGAGGGCCATCGGGGACGGCAGCGGCATCCACGTGCGGCCGTTACTGAAGGGGATAGCTTGCTGCATCTGGATTGTATAAGTAGATCCGCGTGAGAAGGGTGAAAGGTCGGGGCAGAGAGAAGAAGAAGAGGAAGAGAGCGAGAGCAGGTGGAGAGTTTTGGAGCGTGATTGGGTATGAAGTGGGGGAGGCATACTTGTTAAGGCGGCAAGGCGACACGGAGTTGGGGTCGGACGCCTTACGCCTAGGCGACCTTTAAAAATAATAATTTATGTATATATTTTATGTATATATACATGTGTCATGGTTTTTACCCACTCATATACACATTGTGTAGTTATATATGTTATCTACATATTTATAGTCGGTCTCTCCATATATATATATATATATATATATATATATATATATATATATATATATATATTATTGTATGAAAAAACAACCAATTACATTTCTAATATATTATCATTTGACAATAATGTCAAGGACACGAAAAGAATTATTGTAAAGAATGTAAGAGTGATCAACATATAAATATATATTTATTGTCATACATAGCTACAAATATTAAGCAATGTAATCACTATCCTTCATAGCATAGCTACTTAGTACAATCTGAATTGAAGGTGCAAACTAAGAAAAATAAAATGTGTACTAAGAGTATTAGATCCAGTCAAACAAAAAAGAGTATTAGATCCAGTCAAACCCAAAAAAGAGTATTAGATCCAGTTAAAAAGTGATATTTGGCACATAAAATAGGCAAACTATTAATTGAGCATTGGTGTAGTCATATCAAACATTAAAATAAGTAAATATACAACTAGACCCACAAAACTAGGTCACTGTAGCATTATAATAAAGCGTCCTAGCCTAGGCGCAGCCCTGGGGCGCCTTGACAAGTATGGGGGGAGGGATATTATATAGAAGACATGGGAGGGGGGATTCGCCAGAAGAACAAAAGGAAGGGCGGACTTCTTGGGTGGATCCGCAATCCCAAAAATCATCCAACTTCCTTCTTCTACTTGATGACGGCATCGATCGGCGGTGTAGGTGGTGGGTCTGATGTGTGATGAGCTACTAAAACGTACAAACCGCTGAGCACTGAATGAAAACGCCAACTTTTTGGCGTTTTCAGTTAAAACGTCAATTTTCTGGCGCTTTCATATGAAAATGCCAAATCGGCTGGCACTTTTGGCTGAAAACGCCTAGTTTTGGGCGCTTTCAACTGAAAACGCCAGACCAAATGGTGCCTTTAGGCCCAGGAACAAAAAAAATGCCAATTTCTTGGCGCTTTCACGAGAAAGTGGGCTATTATGGGAAATAAGATGGCTATGGTGCTATTTCAGTACATATTTTTATTAAAGTGTGCTATTTTGGTTTGTTATCCTACATACTTCCTACCGTGATTCCCAAAAGGAGTAGAAAAAGGAATTGTTTAACGTCACAGATTTTGTGTTCATAAGCTAAGGAAGCCCATCTTATGGTTTCATCTATCTAAGAGTTTATTTCGACATGCTTACATCCTTTGTTCTATACCAAATCCTTCATTTTCTTTCTCATGTATGCTCCACTCAATCATACAACTCTGGAAGGAAATTATGAAATCGGTTAATTAGACATTTAAACTTGAGTTTTGTGTTTTTAGCACCAGCAATATATCCAACAAATCAAATGACAGAAATGCAACTTAAAACATGGTGAAAGCATCAAGGAGAACACATCCCACCCTTGTATGTGTGTGTGTGTGTGTGTGTGTGAGAGAGAGAGAGAGAGAGAGAGAGAGAGTCTGTGTTGTGTGCAAATTGTTAATTGAATTCAACCATACGGATTGGACAAATGTTTTGTAGATTAGATACCTTGAAAATTTGCAATTATCTTTCTTGTATATCATGAAATACAACTAAAAAGAATAATGGTTTCCACAAATCATGCAACTTCTCATTGATTATAAAATACACATCTCTCACTGGATGATCCACAAATGTTGGATTGAGATGGGTTTTGAAACACGCGTAATCTAATGGACATACTTCAAGCATTTATAATTTAGATTATGTGCTACTCATTGCAAACATATTAGATACACAATGGGTCGACGGACGTTACATTTACAGTGTAGTAATCTAAAATATTTTTTGTATACAAATATTTTAATACTTTTTTATATATTTATCAAGACTATACACCTATGGAAAGGGCATTTCTTACAACTAGACCTTCTCTTGGGCAATCATAGAATATTTAATCTTGACAAACCTCACAACTTACAAATAAGATGTATTATACTATCTAGATTTGGGGTGCTTAACATATCATTCGACATAAGTAATACCCCCCTCACATGATTTACGAATGTGCAAATCAATGATAAATTTAAATTCAGCAATTACCATTCAGATGTTTAGATTAGTATCTCAACAAACATAAAAGTGATTATTATTACATTTTGATAGTATGCAATTTTAACCTTACTCTTCTCGTCCACACGGTTGGATTATAAAAAATGCTAGTACTAAAACCAGCATAGGTTCTTATACAATTAGGCGCGCGCGCACACACACACACACAGATAAGGCTCGGTTGAGTGATAGCCCTACTTTAATAAGAGCATTGAAGCCATTCGACTAAGTCAAATACTGCATAGACGCCATGGATGGAAAGAGCAGTGTTGTCTTTATCTTCACACAAGAAATCACCATGACCTTGTTCATCCAGATATTTTTTATATTTTGCATCTAATGGTCAACCCAAAAATCAAAACAAAAATTGAAAAAGAAATTTGTAGTTGCAGAAGATACATAGGGACAGTGCACATGAAATATTGTGCCTAGGTAAATGCAACAATGAACTTTCAATCCATGCAGTTAGATTGTGATGAAAATATCACTAGGAAGATTTTTTCAAATGGCTCTCATGCTCTCACAATCATAGGGCACTTATTGGATCAATTCACTATATGTGAACTTAATCAGCCCTAAATTCAACTAAAGGTACCTAAGATGATCTAAATTAAACCTAGCCTGCAACACAATTTGACCAAAATCAACCTAGTTCAACTGATTGTGACATAAATTGACCTAAACTAACCTAAGACAGCCCTATATAGACTTTAAACAATTTTAAGGTTGTCATACCAAATGACCAGTCCAATACTCCAATCAGTTAAACAGGGAACCGATGACGGGAGTGGTTTGGTCTAACCTAAGACCTACAAAAATATCAAACTGACCAACTTACTGATCTAATTAGTAATCTGGTGAACCACTCATAGGTTCCTACAACTAGTCAGTTAATGTTTTGGCATAAATTTGGTCCCATGTGCTGAGCATACGAGGCAATGTAAAAAGGAACCAAGTGGGTCCCTAATTCATGATCCATGCTTCAACTGTTCCGACTAAACTGTATCTTTCTTTCTCACATATTTCTTATGCCCTAAGCCCCGAATACAATCTGCTTGCTTTATCATGCCACGTCCTGCATTACTTAAAGAGTTATAGCCACATGCATGAGTCAGTGTTGTAGCCACCTGCATTTTATTGGAGTTGTCGCTCCTCCCCCAATCTTCCTACTTTGCATCCTCCTCTTCCAGTCTTCCTCCTTTTACTTGGCCTGTTATTTGCATCCTTTCAATTTTCCTCCTCTTTAGTGTGCACCTCCCCTTCCCCTTCTATCAATGTCCTTTTCCACCTCTTTTGAGTCCTGCCTGTTCACCTCTTTTCATCTTTCCTCCACTTCCTCTTCCTTCTGCAAACCAACTTGTTGAACCACTGAACCAGAAACCAATGACCTCATTGGTTTGAGGTCCCAATTAAGTAATGACAAACCTTGCCTAATTTTAAACTAATTTACCTAATTGACCCAAAAATAACTTAGCTTGGACCTAAAAGTCTACGTAATTTCCCGAGCAACTTAAGTTAAGACCTAGGCACTTGATTAAGACTAAAGAGCCTTCCAACACCTGGCGCACCCAAGCAATTGGCTTGATCATTATTCATGTTATTTCTAAGGGGTTATGCATGATAAATAAGCTATTTTTTAGTCCTTCATTGGACTTTTCAATCTAAAATAATATTCATGATTCAGTTGGGATTTGGGAGAAGGTTTGGTGATTTAAGTGCTTTATAGCTGAGATGGTGTAGACGTCTGAAATCTTCATTTTTTAATACCACACATGACAAAACTAGATTGTATTTGGACAAATCTCAATGCAAGGACTATGTAAATCCAAAATACTAAATTTTGATCACACACCAAATAAACATAGAATCTAACACCTCGGACTTCCAAAGAAAAGGATTTGGACAAGACAACGCGCAATCATTTTGATGTTTTATTTTAATCTCTTTGGCAAATTTGACATTAGAGTCTGAAAAATCTCAGTACTAAAATTAAACAAACAAAAGAAGGTTTGACAACTGGAATGTACAAATCCAAATCCAAGGACCAAATGGACCCCAAATCCTGATCCTATGGCAAAGTCAGCCCGAGAGTTCAAGACCTTCGGAAAACCTAGAATGAAAGATGCCAGGACTAGTTATTCAATCATTGGAACATCAATACATCTTGAGGAAATATGCCGCCACTTCTTAAAAGGATAGCCCACTTATATATGGTTGTGTCATGTCGCTTGTGATAAGATGATTGCTTTCGGAAGCAAGAAAAATTCTAATAAAGGCTCTTGGCAGCTTCAGCACCCAACCTAAGATACTATTACCATGTAATGAAATCCTTTACTTCTAAAAGAGCATATTAAACATGATATTTCCTTGGAGAATCATACAATTGAATGTTCCCTAACATCATAGATTACCAATATTCAAAATGATGTCCTACTCAATAAATGCATCCAAGGTTATCCCAAGTGATAATGGATATTCCCAATTCTCATAGATATGAGTAAATTATAAATTATGATTTAAGGTCGACCGCGGGTTTCATAGAGTCGGTCTGGCAGTTATACAAAGTGAATATGTAAACAAGAGAAACAAATTAGAGTAAAACCAAAATGGACAAAGCATACATCTAGGGCAATTCTTGATTTTTCAAGAAGATACATGATGTCTATATTTAAGAAAACGCAAAGTAAAGATAAAGAGAATATAACTACAATGAGTCCTACCTGATATGCTATAGAAGAAGCAATTTCCTGCCATAGTTCCAACAACTAATTCCTACAGAAAAAGAACTGTATTACTTCGGAAGCCAAAATTGCTGATGTGCATCACTAAAACAAACAATTGGCAACAAAGCAAAGCACCACAAATCACAAACCTTTCCATCTGGATGATAACAAATGGCAGATATCATTTCCTTGACATCTGTCCAATTTATAACACGACCACCAAAAGCATCCCAGATGCGAACTTTACCATCCAAAGAACCTGTAATGACATAACTATCTTCTTTGGGATTAAACTGCACGCAAGTAACTGCATATACCAAAGGCGAGATGTCATGATTAAGTCAAGCCAGAAATATACACAATATTCAATGAATTATGGAAGTAAACACTGACCAAAATCATTATGAGGAAAGACTTTGATACAGCTGTCATGCCCCAGTTGCCACAAGCAAACGGTTTTATCCATCGAGGAAGATACCAAATACTGGAAGGGAGGACAAAACATTGTTTTTCATCAGGAACGGTCATTTACATATATAGAATCTCTGATTTCTGGAAGCCAAACAAACCTTATTTCTCGACCAGGATAAATCTAGCACGTCCCCACGGTGCCCAAGGAACTCATGCAGTGGCTTCTCTGACAAGTGGAAGACTTTATGCGGTACAACAACACATGCGGAATCTGTTGTTTTTTCTGTTATTCTGGACTTGACCCTATTTTGCTTATTCTTACACATGAGCTCCGGGTAGAGTTTGTGATTCGCAGAAACATATATACAAGCATGGTCTTCATCAAGGAGATCGTCGTCTCTGAATTCGGACATGCTCACATGCCACACACGAACCACTCCATCCTCGCCTCCAGTTGCCAAATAGTGTCCATCAGGGCTGAATTTCATGGTACAAACTGCTCCTTCATGCGCCTTGATGTCCTGCCCCATGTGGATTGCAGAGAATTCTTTGAACCTCTTCCTTTGCAGGTTCACTTTGACTCTGGAACCCCTTTTCATATTCGTATGACTTGAAGTGGACCGTACTGAATCGTCTTCTCTGTGTCTATCAAATACGCAAGCCACAAGCCCCAGCCTTCTCAGCCACCCACCATGGGCCTTTCTCCTACCAATACCAAATGAACTGGTCCAAGACGTCGGCGTGTTTTCACCTGTACTTGTGTAATTGTTATGGGAAGGGGTTGAGCCCAAGCTCCTGGGGGTGTCATCAAACATCACAGACCGCCTTGAGCCATCTTTCCTAAAACCATCATCGTGGTCCTCTTCAGAGGCACCAGCACCATCCTCGGAATGGGGAGAAGGGGATTCTGCCGATGAGGAAGACATGTATTCAGAGTAGCTACTCCTTAGAACGGCTCTGATTTCAGTATCCATCCTGCTGACATGAGCAGCATCGTGCTGGATCTCATCATGTGAGCGGATAGCAATTTGATCACTCTCACAATTGGAACACAAGCTCATGCATCTATCCAATCCTATTCGAGTCTTACCTGCATCACCACTGGTTCCAGCGTCAGGTAGACCGTCGTCATCACCTGTAACCCCATTGCAGAGACGTGCAACTTTTTGCCCGGTTCGGGGAGTAAAACTAAAGCCCAATGACTTGCTGAACTTCCTGCGACGCTCCTCTACACTGACGAATTCCTCAATCCAGGGCCGATAATAGGCGTCATGAAGGGCTTGGTTGACCGAGGCACTATTAGCTGAGCCAGAATTGGATGCAGACTGAAGCAGGTCATCATCAGCTGCATCGAAGAACCGCTCTTCCTCCTCACTCTCTTGGTCGTCTTCTTCCTCTGTGGAGTAGCTTTGATAGGACGCCATGATTCCGCACCTGCGGTCGAGCTGCAAGGCGAGAGAGAAAAAAACTAACCGATCTTAGATAAGAACAGCACGATGGCAGCAGAGAGCAAGCCGGCCTTCCAGAACTAGAACGAGAATGAGATGAGCACAGTAACCGCAACGCGTCGTGAGATAAGAGGGGGTGTGTAGCGCATTATTAACAAAAGAAGAAAAAGAGATGCAAGCAAGCGAAAACCAGCCTAAATCTGTACCAGTCAATGCCCAACTCCGTTAAATCCAAAAGGCAATCCACCGCACAAGTCCCGGGCACTGTGCCCGAGCTCTTCGAATGGACCTAAATCTTCCAAGTTGCGAAAGTATCTTAAGCCTCCCCACAGTTCCCAACAGAGCCACGGGTGTCTAGAAAAACAGAAAGAGCAATCCAGACTTCAAGAGTAAAGAAGGGGGAGGAAAGCACTGGACCTGACGGAATTCGATGCTCGGAAGTCGGAAAGGCCTGATACCACGCAAATATCAGGAAAGGTGATCTGGGTGGAGACCTGTACCGGTTGACACGAGGTGGGGAGGGGGGCAGACAAGCGGAAAGATAGGGTTTTTTTCGGGTCTCACCTTTCCTTGAGCGCAAAGCGAGGCGACCGCCGACCAAGAGGAAGGAAGACGGCAGCCGAGCTACTCATCCAGCCATGCAAAGACCTGGCCTTTTCGATGGGTTCAGGTCTCCAGACGGATAATCCATCATGTGGCCAATCCAAACAAACACCTCAGGCCCTCAACGCTTTTGATAAAAAAAAGACCTCTGGCCCTTTTCGATGGGTTCAGGTCTCCAGACGGACAAGACGGAACCAATCTGGGAAAGGAATGGCTTCAGCTGTATCAGGAATTTCCCGGCGACGACGGCAGCGAGCGCAATCGGCGCCGGTCGCCGATGATGATAGGGAGGCGAGGTCTGGATGGATGGGGTGTGTGACTGGGCTGGGGGGATGTGGGGAGCGATAAACGATAAAATTACACCCGGGGGAAGAGCCTCGTTTCCCGGGATCGGGGCGTGGCCCGAGAAACGAGATTGTGGTGGAAGAAGGAAGATGGCGGATGAAACCCCCCTCTGCTCCTTTGTCTGCTCTTTTCGTCGGCTCGCAGTGTAGATCCTAGTCTTCTCTCTCCCTCCTCTCTCTCTCTCTCTCCCTGGTTCGCTATATTTAATTAACGTTTTATATCGCCATCTTGTACTTTGTGACCTTCGTCTTGGTTGGTTTGGTGTGGTGGGGTTACCAATTCCCCCCCACTGTTATTTTCTTTCCAAACTGGTGATCCTACCGTCAACCTCTGGAAATCACATTTCTTGCTTCACCAATATTTCTTTATTTCTGAAAGTATTTGCTTGATCCGTTCCACAAAAAATAAATAGAAAAAAAGTATTTGCCTGACCAAAAGGGTTGATGATCGAACACAGGTAAACTCTTTTGCTCTTTTTATTATTTGTGTTATTGGTTATTATAAAAGACTTGTCTTGATGACCGCAACACAGCTATACTCTTTTGCTCTTTTTATTATTTGTGCTATTGGTTATTATAAAAGACGTGTCTTAATGACCGCAACACGGGTAAACGCTTTTGCTCTTTTTATTATTGGTGCCATTGGTCATTATAAAAGACTTGTCTTTTTTGTGGAAATAGAAGGTTTGTCTTTTTTGGTTAACTGGAAATCTGGGAGAAATTTGAAGGACTTTCTCAAATTCGCCTCTTACCAAAAGATTACGAATTTTTTTAGTTATAGCTGCCTTGCACATAAGTTAGAATATACAATTTATCAAATATTTATGTAAAAAAAATAAGATGAAAATGTGATTCATCCAGCTTGTTATTGATGGAATGGATATCTTTATATGACCATGGCCATCAATTGGTAAATTGGTCTAATCATTACTAATGATTAATGACGATCACTACCCGCTGAATGATATACAGATCATCTAACCATGTCTTGTGTTCTATGAATTCGCTGGTGTGCGTTTCTTTTCCAGGGCGATATCTGAGTTACATAGGTAAGTCACTAATGTTTGTCTGTCCAACATCTTCTTTCATCTTCATTGCTATTTAATATTTATATTTCTCTGAATCAAACTGTGCGTACAGTGTGTTTTGGTAACTAATAAATGTGATGCTGTCTTTAGAAAATTAGAATTTATTATCACCGGTAGGCGCTTTTTTTTAAAGGAAACTGAAGCTGACATTTCATCTTAGTGCGTCCCACTGATCGTCATGGACGACGGGGAGGTTGTGTAGTTGGAGAGCAGCATCAGATGAGGACTATGGCTAGGGAGGACTTGTTTCCGGCCAAAATCAAGTCAATGCGCCGGTAGCCCATGCCCATTCAATCGCTCACCGTCCATTTGAGGTGTCACGGACAGGGACGCGACGCGTCAACTTGCTTTTGGTTTTTAAAATTTTACTTTGGAAGTTAAAAACCCAAGGGTATAGCCACATATACGCTATCCATCACATTCTTCATGACGCCACCACGGCCTCAGCTATGTGATCTCACATTTATCTCGTCCCTCAAGTCCTATCTCAACTATTCTCTCTCTTATCTATCACCTGACCGGATTCCTCCCCCGCTACTTGTCGCCTCTTTTTCACATATTTCCACTTTTCTCCTCATTAATTTCTCTTCTCAACATACATGTAGTATGAAGCAACCTCATGCTCGGCTATGTGTTCTCACATCCATCTCCTGCCAGTAAGTTCGAGTGGGAGGGGGGCAAAGGTATTGCTGAGATGAATGTCATTTCATCAAGCTCACAGAAATTATAATACTTGTTTGCCTTTGAAGTAAGATATATAATAGCATCAAGCTAACAAAATCAATATATAAAATGAGCATAATTTTCTAAAGCTTAGAACATTGCATTTTACATCTTTTCCGTATGCTAGAAATAAGACTGAATAATTTGCAATGGTGAAGCTCGACAATAATAAATGATTAGCACAAAAATGATCATATAAAAAGATCATGGGTAACAAATGAAAAGATATAGCAATTGCAATGAAATTGTGAATGATATCAGACAAAAGGGAGAAAGGTAAAATTTGTATCTACCTATAAGGATATTTGATTGATTTTGAGTTGATAAATCAATACGACTATGGGCAAACTCGCAATCAGCAAATCATGGATGAACTATACAAAGATCCTTCTAGTCTATTAGCAAGGAACCAACAATGTCTACGGGTTATTCAAGTAGTGTGCAAAGAATAAAGATATGATGAATTCGAAAATATTTGGTCAACTCCTCGTTTATGCATGGTGCAACACATAGTTTTCTACCTGATTGTTCTTTGCCTTAAAAAATGAGATGGTTTGAGTAGGTACATCGAAAGGTTGTGCTACACTCATCATGCTCGTCACAAGGTTATTTTCTCTAAATGCAAAGGGAAAACATGAACTGAGATAGAGCTAGATTTTCTATTAGTACACGTGGAGGTTATAACTTTGTCATGGTCTTCTAGTTCTTTTTAAAATTTGCAACGAGTCATATATAGTAATTGAGATGGAGTTCTTTAAGGTGAATCTATAACTTCATATGACAAATGCTTTTTAAATCTATTATTTCATATATAGTATAGATTTTATGTTTGTATGTGAGGAAAGGAGGAGGGAACAAACAGTGTGAAGGGGAAAAGTGTAATGCATTTGACGAAAATTGATAGGAAGGAAAGGGAATACAAGAACTATGCATGTTTTGCTTCTCCATTTCTCTCACAATGAAACATGGTGGAGAGGAGAATGACGGAGTAATATTTTCTTCTTTGCTTTTCTTTTTCATGCTAAAAAACACTTTCCCCTTTAACAACCCCCCATTATTTCATGTCCGATATTAGCCAATGAAGTTATTGATAAGTTGATTCCTTCCCCTTCCTCCCTTTCTATCTCTATCTTATGCTTTCCATTATTTTTTTCCTTCATCGGTCCCTCATTTCTTAAAGATTAAATAAAATAAGCTACTATGACATAGAAAAGTATAAAAAATATTTTCATATTTTATCTTGTTATAAGACTAATTTAAAAAGTTCATCAATCGACAAGTCTAGTTATGATATTCTTGCCCAAATATTGACAATTCTTCATCATTGTTTTAATTAGGTAATGGATAGGCTTGTGTCTATACAAATTTTAAAAAAAAATCATGGGGGTCATGGCCCCCCATGCCCCTTGACAGATATACATGCCTCCTCCCTTTAGTAATTATCCCCCCTTAGCATGTTAACTTCTTCTAATATTATTTTTTTAATGGAATGTGGTGTAACACCATCCTCAATCTCTGTCTAGTATAAGTATGTAGTTATATGTGTAATTGTACACATTAAGAGTATATGATAAGTTTCTTCTATAAAATGGCTTTTCATATTATCATCAAGCCAGATATTGATGCCCCAATTTAGTCATGTGATCAGTGATCAGTTTGTATGCAATTGATTTCCAGAACCCTAGTTTGGCATGTGTATTTCCACCATTTACTACTATTTATTTACCATGGGGTAAGTAGATCTTTTTGTTACTTTTTGGTAGGGAATATATAGTCTTTTTAAGTCATGTGTGACCGTTATCCTTTCATATTAACATGGTTAATCTCTAAAAACTTGCATAATATATGGAGTTTGTACAACCTTGAGTATAATACATGTCCATTGGGATCGTCAGAATTCCAACACTATTTTGAAATACTAACTCTCTCTCTCCCTTGACCTCAGGCTCTCTCTTTTGATAAGAATCTACCATAAACCAAATCTCTATCAAAATACTCTTTGGATTTGACTTTTGTCTCTATCTTTAACATGTTTTAACATCACACTTGAGGGAAATGTATGGTCTTCACTTCTTGACTTAATATCTTATATCACCATTAATGAAAAGTAGGGTTTAGTACGGTTTATTATAGATAAGTATGGTCTTCACTCTATATAATAATCTCATATATAAACAACACTAAAAATCATGTTTTATAATGGTTTAATATTGTTAATATGGTATTCAAATATTGTCGTAATATATAATTTCAACATCAACGAAAAGTATGATTTAGTATGGTTTGGTAGTATATGTAGTAAGAGTATCAGAATACGTCATATGATTTGTAAAGAATTAATAATGATCAACTATATACAACTTTGTATTAATAAGTTAGGTATCACTTTCTATGAATTTCATTTCATTACCCTAAGGTCTCCCATATATTTGTCCCTATTACCCTACAAAATTGAGTTAAGATTCTAGATGAATACTAAGCATTCCTTTGTGCATTTTACTTCTATTCTCTTTTGATTTCCTTTATTTCTTCCTATTAATTGAGTCATGTGATATTATTGAAAACTGGAATTCAACTAGACATTTCTAAGGTGACTATGAGACTGTTTCATGGATTCCTGTAGCCATTATAGAGAAAGGTTATTTAATTGGTTCCATGATTGCATGGGGGCTCCCTAACCTTTTGCATGCTCATGGAAATAGATTTGTCTGATTTAAAACCATAATCCTCACATGTTTACATTTTAGGTGTCAGAGTGAAATACTCAACTAGTGATTTATTTATTCATGTCTGTTTGACCTCAGTAACTCAGACTAGCCATCATATTTAGTTATATATCTTTGATTGATGTCCTTTTAATTCTAAACCTTATATTGGGATATGTGTTGGTAATAGAGTCGGCATGTCTTGTATGGATATTGATACATTCGGGATCTGGATATATGTCCTTTGGAGTTAGGAATGGATGAGTATAATGTTCTACCATACTCAGGTCCACACTTGGGTTGGTCATGTAGAGTCAAGCATGATCATGTCAGCAATGGGGAATAATCGCCTACAAATATTGAGTAGGCTAACTAATGATACTCTAAGTAGTAATTTGTATAGGGAGCACCCTCTTTTGATTCTGGAAAGACAAATGATGGTTGCATGTGGTAATCTGATTCATTGAACATGCAGTGTGCATGAGTTCTTGGTGTGTACCAAGGTACCTATAGGTGGTTTGGTAACCCTAATAGCCTAAGTCTTGTCTAAGAAAATTTATGTTGTTGTTGCAGGCCAAGTGCCCAATGTGAATTGAGACCTTCTCTAAGAGTTGTAGTTAAACTCATTATGGAATTAGAAAAATGATTGATCAGATAACAAAAAAACTATTTATGTTTCCTTGTACTCTTCTGTATCAATCTAAAATATTTAGAGTTGTCATCTAAATAAATGTTAAGAATATAGATAAATTAAAATGACTTGGTACTATCTTTTTATTTTCTATCTATCGTGTCTAGACAATTGTCTATACCTCTTTCTCCCATTTAGGTTGTGGTGAACTTTTCTTGCCATACGTTAAATTCTATGGATGTAGGTGTAGGCATGTATCTTATTTAGTATTTTAAAAATCAAACCAGGCAGTTGAGAACCCTGGCCTCTCCAAATAGGCCTTAGGCGGAAGTCAGGCAGTTTTTCATTAAGCAGCAGCTTCATGCCTGCTTGGCCTACTCAAACGCCCGCCTGGAGATTGATTTTAAGCACCTTCCTGAGTCCACTTAAGTAAAAAGTAGGATCAAGACCCACTTCCTAGGCCCAAAAGCGAAATGTAATGTTATTTTTAGTGAGTAATATTAGACTATTGATATTGTACAACATTATTTAACATGTTAATATGATATTATTTCATTCAGTACTAAGTATGTATCTAACTACTATATATCTAACTAGTGTGTAATACTACATTGATTTTGTTCCTATATACAATAGTAATGACTATGTACCCATTAAGTCTATTATAGCTAGTAATAACATTTATATGTAACGTAAAACTAGTCACCATTAGTAATATTGTATTGTTGTATAATACTAATTACTAACTATAGAACATTAAGCTAAGAAAAAACAACCAGTGTGTCAATGTAATACAAAATCAATGTTGATTTCTGTGAAGTATAATACTATTATATAATATTACCTACTAAGTGCATTGTATCATGGCTTGATACCACAATACGACTATATGTGATAAATTCCTCTATATATGGTACTAACTATTAAGTAGATTACTATAAGGATCGTGGCGTACGTTTTGAGATATACCTATTTGTTTTGCTTAAGCACGTTGCTTAGCACCTTGCTCTAATCATCTGAATGTAATTGGGGCATGTTGGAATCTTGAAGTTTCTTGCTTGAGCTTGTTTGGTTGATGCTTGTGTTTTGTGGTGAGGTTTTGGTGCAAATTGCAATTTACCCTGAATTAGGGTTGATGTGCAAGTTTGCCACCTCTAGTATGTTCCTTCTCTCTCTTGGAAACATCTTGAGGATAGAGAGAGATATGGACACCTTGCTTGGGTCTTGGTTGTGTGGTGACATCTTTGGAGATGTTTTGGACACATGTTTGAGGTGTGCCTTGCACCTAGAAGTGTTGTCTCGGGCTTGAGAGCCTTGGAGAGGCCTTGTATCGGTTTGTGGGTGTCTTGATCTACACCCTATCGGTTTGTGGGTATCTTGAGCTACACCCTATCGGTTTGTGGGTGTCTTAGGCACCACCCTATCGATTTATGGGTGTGTGGAGATGTGGTATCGGGCATGAACTTGGTAGGTAACCTAGTGGATGAGACCTTATCTCCATGTTTTGCATGTTGTTGTGCATGTGGCTCTTTCTTGTAGACAAGTGGCACCTAAGCTCCCAAGGTGGTGACACCTCTCCAATGATCCCTCTCTCACCCCTCTTGTATATATACCCCTTTCTCTCCAAGCAAGAGAATCCTTTTGGCCATCTTTGCTTTCTCTCCTTGGTGGATGGCCTTGATCTAGAAGATCTCTTTCTTGAAAGCTTGGTGGAAAAGTCCCAAGCTTGTGGTGTTCCCTTCATCTTCTACCTTGGTAAGCCATTGTTTCTAGATCTCTTTCTTTCTTTCTTTCTTCTTCTCAGCCATGGATCTTGGTTATCTTCTTTCCATCTTGAACCCTCCTAATTTTGATTCCATCTTCTTCCTTGGAGGTGTTTTGGTAACCAAGCTTGGAAGATCATCTTCTACCTTGAGCTCGTGAAGCTTGGAGTTTAACCTTGGAGCTTGGATCTTGGTGGTGATCTTTGAGGCAGGTTATATAACTCTAAACCCTCTTTGTTATTATCACTTCTTACATGATATCTCATTTTTCATCTTTGGTATGTTACCTCTTGCATGTTAGTAGTTCATCTTGGTGGTTTTGAGATCTATTTTGAAGAAGGAGTTTTGCTTAAGTTGTTTCCCATGTGTTTCACCTTCTTGTTTTGCTAGAGAGATGAGTGACCTTAGGTTGAAGATGATGAGGTCGACACATTATGGTGGGTGGTCGTCACGACTTGTGATGCCACATGTAACATCCCTGACCTGGGTTATGAACTAACCCTAGGTGTTTTTCCTAAATATGTAATTAAATCCTTGTGATTAACTTTGGGCATGTAATTAAGTTCCTCAGAAACATATATTTCAATTTTGCTCCTTTATATATAAAGTTGTAGCATTGTTTTGTAATACATGGATCTATGTGAAAATTACCCAGTTAAGGGATTAACTTACAAATTGCACATGTTGAGATGTTGCTCTGATGTTGAGACATCATGAGGATGTTTATGATGAAGTTTGAGGGATTTCCCAATCTTGAGCACCAAGGTGAAGCTGTGGAAGCAACCCCTGTACTTGAAAACCCTAAATTGGTGTAAAGTGCAATTTACCCAATTTGAGGGGTGCAACTTGTAAAAGACATCATCTAAAATATTATGACTCTTGGCATCATTTAGAAGAGAAATTATGAAAAGGTCACTTCATTTGAATAATCATATAATAAAGAACACCTTTGTGATTGAATAATCAAGGTGCATGTATAATAGCCCTTTTATGTGTATGCTTTAGTGATGGGTTGATCCTCTTTGCTTTCAATCCTTGACCTTAGAAGGAGATTGTCCTTAGAAATAAGGGGTAGGGACGTGAAAAGAATAAAGGAAGGACTTAGATGAGAAATGAGGAAACAAATGCTCTTATGTTGAATTTTCACCTAAGTATATATGCTACTTTCCTCATTTAGCTAGGAAACGATCCTTTTCATTTCATCATTGTTGCCCTTACTCAAAACTGACTAAGGATAAGCTCTGGAGCAGAGGAGGACGACCAGGGGTCCTAGGTAAGTTTGGATCATCCCTTTTGCTTGAATTCATGGAGGAAACTTGATTTCAAGGTTGAATTCATGGCTAGCTCACCTAGCTTTATCTTTCTAGCCATTCCTTTCCAACTTTTCCTTGGAGAATTCACCTTGGCCGACCTGTGGAGCTCAAGGACGCCATTAAAGTCTTGGATCTTGGAAGCTTGGAGCTCAAGGAACAACCTTTAAGGCGGGTTTTATAACTCTAAACCTTATGCTTTGATTATACATCTTTTTCTATGGATATAGTTGCTAGTTCTTCTTCTTCCCTATCTTCCCTTGCATCCTTGCAAGTAAAATCGTGAAGAACTGATACTGTTCTTGAGGTAGAAGATAAGGGCGTTAATTCCTATGCTTATCCACAGATTTCCACTTTACTAAACGGTCCTAACCAATTGCCCATGCGGTTTGCACAACCGTTTGGTGGGCAAACGGTTTCAGGGTCGCATGGAGGCAAACGGTCTACAAGACCATTTGGTCCAGTTGACCAAGCGACGACCGTATGGGAATCCTGTTCCTAATTATGTAGGCTGATCACCCATCAAATTTGAGGGACAAAGGAATCGTGAGATATAGGCAAATCAATTAGAAAATCCAATTGAATTAAGTTCTTATTTTCAACATGTTTAATTTGCCCTTTTTGGGAAAACGGTCTCAAGACCGTTTGAGATGGTTGACCAAGTGTTGACCGTTTGGGATTACTGTTCCTAATAATGTTGGTTGATGACCCACAAAATTTGATGGCTTAATTCCAAACGAGTCATGAGTTGAAGGCTAATCAATAGGGCAAACCCTAATTGAAATCAGTGCTGAAATCCCAATGAGTTAATTAGAGATTTTGGGTTGATTAGCCCAAACGGTCTCAAGACCGTTTGGGGAATCATCCAAACGGTCTCAAGACCGTTTGGGGATCACCCAAGACCGTTTAGAGGTCTGGGGTCAAGAATAGTTGACCAATTGAAGGTCCAAAGGTACCAAACCATATTGCAATTAAGTATTGATGTGATGATCAACTCAATAGATCAAACCTTGATGAATTTTCACTAGAGTCCAAAGATTGGATGGGAAAACGGTCTCAAGACCGTTTGTAACTCATCCAAATGGTCTCAAGACCGTTTGGTGTCAACCCAAGACCGTTTGGAGGTCTAGGGTTAAGGTAATTTGATCAATTGAGGGCCCAATTACAATGGGTTATTGAAATAATCAAATTGCTGATTTGTGACTTAATTAAGGTTCAACCCCTATCAAATCAACTTAGATTTTGATGAATTCTCAGGCAAACAGTCTCAAGACCGTTTGGAGGTTATCCAAACGATCCCAAGACCGTTTGGGCCAAGTTTGAGCCCAATTGTAGGTCAATTGATGGGATAAACTTCGATTTGATTCACATTGTTGAGTGTTGATGGTTGAACGATTATAGACCTTAATTGAACCAACTCCAACCCTTTTTGGATATTAATTGAGGGTCAATTGAGTGACCAATTGGTTAAGGATAACCCTAATTGTATCAATTGATAAGTGGCTAACAAGGATTTGGCCAATTGAAGGCTTCAACATAGAAAACCCCAATCGTTTATAACCTTTAATCCACTTTTGAGGTCCAAACGGTTTGAGCCCATTTGGACCAAACGGTCTCAAGACCGTTTGAGGACAAACGGTCTCAAGACCGTTTGAGGACAAACGGTCTCAAGACCGTTTGGTTCCAAATGGTCTCAAGACCGTTTGGGCTCAAACGATCTCAAGGTCGTTTGGACCAATCGATCTCAAGATCGTTTAAGATCAAACGGTTTCAAACTGCATAAGCTTCAAACGGTTTGAAAGTCAACTATCCCCAAATGGTCAACACACCCAAACGGTCTCAAGACCGTTTGGTGGTTGAAGGTTGAAACCGTTTGAAGGTTTTCAAGGTTGTTTATACTTAATCACTTGAAGGTGTAAATGGTTCAATGGTGATCTAATCTAAACCCTAATGGTAACTTAGGACATTAAGGGACTAAATGACTAATGAATTGACCCATGATGACGATCAATGGGTAATTTACCAAAATGCCCTTGAAGGGTTCAATTGAGTAATACCTTGTTCTAATCAAACCCTAATCACATGATAGTGGTGATTTGGCTTATGATAGTCAATAAGGACTTAACCCAACCTAATCTAGAGTGATGTAATCATCACCTATGAGTAAGAGGAGAGAGAAGATCCCAATTATGGTTGAAATCCAAGTAATGTACCTTCAATATATATATATGAATGTGCATGATTAGGGTATGATCCACCTATGTGAGATCATGGAAACCCTAATTATGATAATTAGTGAATCTTAACCTAACTTGAGGGCATTAATGATGACGATTTTATACATGATGATGCTATGTGCTCAATTCACCATAATGTGAATGGTAAACCCTAAATTCTAGGGTAATGACACATAATGTGAATAGTAAACCCTAATTGATGAGAATCAGGGAACTTAGCTCTTATGATAAGAGTGGAAAGTATAATTCTTGATTTGAATTGCTTTTATCAGTTGAATTAACCTTACAGGTTCTGATATGAAGATGATCATATCCAGGTATGGATGATGATGCTATATTCATTGAAAGCATGTTGTTAGCTTTATGAATAGTAAAATATTTTGATGCCTTGTCAATGGCAACCTATGAATTAAATGGGTTGTGAGAGCCATAAATACCATCAAGGTCATGCTTTACAAATGACTTGTGATGAATGTATTGAGAAATGATGATTGATGAGAGTTAGGCTTGTTACATTTAGTATTCTCATTTCATAGCTGTTATGCTAATGTTATTGTTTGAAGAACAATGTATGATGTTAAAAGAATACTGAATGTACCTAACTAATCAAGTGTAATGTAGAGCCCTAATCATAGATCCATCATTGTCAGAGATCAAATGATGGTGAAACAGGTTTTCCTAAGGGAACTCTGGATCACATACTTTTGAGTATGTGGGGTATATGGATGTGTAGAACCTTACATCCTAGTGTAGGTGTTTGATGTAGATGTGTAATCCGTCAATCCTTCACTACAATCCCATACCGTATCAGTGGATGGTAAACATGAAACCTCCTAATGACGAAGAAAGCACAGATATCCATATCAGTGGAAGATAAACATGAAATCTCCTGATGACGAAGAGAGTACAGAACGCCACTGTAACTCTAAAATAGCGAAGGACCAGATTACCCTGGTAAGCTATTATAGTAGAGGCACGAGATGTCCTACAAGTAATCCTCTTACTGACTGAGGAAGTTGAAGGTCATGAGAATCCGGCTCTTTCGATGACCTAGTATGATACCGAGGCACTTAGCAGTGATTGGTTGGAGTATGAGTGGGAAACCTCATCTCCACAGGGCATAAAAGTAATGTTTGAAAAACATAATCCACAACGTAGCATACCTGTTAGAGATAACTACGAGTTGATTGATTGATGTTACACTATATAGTGCAAATGTCTTCATGTTTCATAACTGTTGAACTCATGCTTACTATTATATCTGATGTTGAATACTTTGAAGCTTTTACTGCTTAAGTTATTCTTTGAGGTGCTATAATAAAGCTTCTGGCAGAGAGTTATAACTCTCGCTGGGACAATTATGTAAAATTGTCTCACCCCGTAGACTTCAACTTTTTAGGTGGACGTCGAGGACGGAGGAACAGGTCTACAGGTGACCAGTCCCAGCAGCAGCAGCACCAGGGGCAGCAGTAAAATCTCAGGTGGAGATTTAGCCTGCCATGTGGTGTAGTTAGAGTCAGTCCTATGTGTCCTCTGTACTCTCAGGTCTTGGAGTCTTTTGGTCTGAGATTTTGGTTATGAGTTCTTGAGATTTTGTATCATGTTGTATATAATTACTCAAGAAGTAATTATCTGAGATGTAAACAATTTATCTCCTTTTATGAAGGAAGTTTTATGGTTTCAATGCTTTATCTCAAAAAGTTTTAATTTCCGCTGATTTTTGGTATTCCGCTGCTAATCGAATCGCTTCCGCTAAGTTTAAATCGTGTTTATATCATGGTTTGGAGATCAGAGCCCACACCACAGACCGTCACACCTTGTGACATTGGTGAGGTATGGGTCGACACACCTTGGTAATATCTAGGTCGTCATGCCTTGTGCATGAATAGGCTGTTGTGGGTCGAGATGGTTATCTTGGTATGTAGTTGTTGATCGATATGGTGAAGATACCTTGGTGATGTTAGTCTGTTGTGATGTTGAGGCACCTAGACCGATATGGTGTTTAATCGTTATATAAAGGGTGTTAGCCGTCATGACTAGGGTTGAACCTAGAGGAGTTGGTTGGTGTTGAGGGAAACAATGACGCCCTGCTTGGGTAGAGGTCGACACACCCAAGGACGGTGTTGCCTAATACATCCTTAGTTGTGATGCCCGACGTACACAACTCGTGATGCTCAGCTAACCCTACTTCCCGTCACAACATGAGATGTCGGCATGCTGACGCCCATCATGCCTTGGGCTGGCATTGCCCGACATACACATATGTTGCATGTCATAATGTGACACCCCTCTCACCTTGAGGATATGTCACCCGATAGGCTAGGTAGGCCGACACCCTCCCCATAGGTGTTGCTTCTTGATACACTCTCCTTAAATAGTAATTGATACACCTTCTAATAGGTTAGCCTGATATCATGATTGCTCATCTAATATATCATGTTGATCTAAACCAATAAACAATCATTGATGAGGTTGCCCGACACTTATGGTTAATTTGATACACTATATGATGTCCCTAACCGATATCTTGTGATGGTGTCTATGATACATCATGTTGATGATAGAACTACATAATAAGATGTAATACCCTATGGGAAGTTGTGTGAGCAATAATAAGAGTTATGTTTTTGTAACCTTTATCTCATGACATTCCTTATAATGATGATGAAAGTGATGATCTAAGGGTGGTTGTTGATCCAACCTTGTAAACCCTAATCGGTTAAAGAGAAACCCTAACCTTAAAATGTAATATGTATGACGTGGATCTTATAAGATGATAGTGTTGATGTTGTCTTGTCTTTCTTATTACAAGTTTCTAACCATGCAGGTAACACTAGATGATATGCATATCCAGGTATGATATATGATGATTGTAGTATGTTTGAGTAAGCCTTGTGAGGCACATGTGATATGGTAACACAGAAAAAGGATTAAATGGTCTTACAACATGATAATGGCTTATTACCTTGTATGAGATGATAGTTTCCTCAATGTTGAGATGAGGAATTGTCACCTCAAGATATGTGGTCATTGTGATGGACACATGTTGAAAGACATGAAGTGATGATGTGATGAGACCACACCTTATATGTTTCAATATGTTCTGGTGATGTGTCATGCCCTTATTTATGTAGAACTTGTTTTTTGTTTATATGTTGTAACTTGATTGATGCTAAAAGATACTTAAATAACCTAATTAATCAAGTGGAACCTAATCTCACAGTTTGCCTTGTGCCATAGATCCATTCAGTGTCAGTACTTGTTGAATGGTGAAACAAGTTTAATCAAAACGCATATTGTTGAATATGTGGGGTGCAAGTTGAGGCGTATCCTTATATCCTAAATGTGTGTGTATATATATATATATATATATATATATATATATATATATATATATATATATATATATATATATATATATATATATATATATATATATATATATATATATAGACACACACACATGATTGGTTGTAAGTCATACTGTGGAAGAGTATGACTTTGGACCGTAGCTCCATGAAATGTAACACAAGATTGGTTGTAAGCCATACCCTGGAAGAGTACAGTTGTGAGTCGTAGCTCAATTTCACTAGCGTCGTAATCTATACCAAGGTGGGCAAAATCTGCACAACTAGACTATATGTCGCTAGAAGCAGTTGACTTATGATGTTACTGCATGTTCACTCATACTGAACGAAGAAGGTGAGGTCGTGGATTCTGGCTCTTCCATTAAACCTTGTATGGCACCGATTTGACTTATCAAGTGGCTGGTTGGATTTGGGGGGTATGACTCAAATCCTCGAGGCATAATAAAATACGTAATCAGTCATGTAGTATAATTGTATAGGATCAAAATACGGAAACATTGGATGAGGCCTTGCTTGATCTTTATACAACGTTGTTAATAAGAAATATACATGTCCTTCATATTCCTTTTAAATTGTTAAGATATTTCATAATTCAACAATAATTTCTCTTCATGTAATGATGAATATCTGCTTCACATAGTTGTAATTATATTGCTGCTTATTTTATCATATTTGTGATAATAAAGAGTTGGTGGAGAGTTATATCTCCCGCTGAGATTTGGAATATCACCCTATGGGTTTCCCACACCCTTTTTAGGTGGACGAGTATGAAGAGGTAGAGATCGTGCAGCTGAGGTTGAGTAGCAGCAGGAAGAGTAGTAGCTGACTAGGTTGGAAGTGTTGTTGGATGTCTTTTTCTGATAGAGTCCTACAGTCGTCCCTATACACTTGAGTTCTTGGGGATGTTTTGTAGACATTCTGTGGATGTGCTTTCGATACGTGTTTGGCTTGTGTGCCATTTTGTATACATCTGTAATGGATACATGTATATATGTTTTGGAATAGGTTCCCTGGTAATAGGTTGGTGGCACACCTAGTAAGTGATTTGAGGCATGAAACCACCTTTATGTAGAAGTTATTGTTATTTGTCACTTTAATGAAAATGGCTTTAATTTTTAGTGATTTTCCAATAATATGTTCATTAATCTTTCTTTCACAGTTTTCTTTGAGTAATCTCATTTTTGGGTGGTGTGAAGCATCACAATACATTATTACATGATAGTATGATACTAGTATACTATTATATATTAGAAATGCATCTTGATAATGCTTTATATATAGGTAAGCAACTATTAAGTAGCAATATTATTGTGTAGGGTGGATTTTACACTGTCACAAGGGTTTATTTATGTATACAAGTTTCTTAAAAAATTACATATATACAAATTTGTGTATTTTTGTATACAATCATGTAGAAAATTAAGCATCCACTTTTACAAAAAGCGACTGCTTGAGCGACCACCTGTTGCTCAAGAGGACACAAGGTGGTGTCCACATGCCTCCTGCTTCCCACTTTCTAAAACATTGATATTGTTATAGACTATCTTGAACGATCCTAGAACTAATATCAAGACCATAAGTAGTTTTTTTTTACTTTAGCTAGACCTAGGGGACATGTAAACACAAGTACAAAGTTTATTTCAAGATAAACTTGTGTAAATTACTATGTTATCAATGTAGTTTTGGGTTGAATCTTTTAGTGGTCTCAATATTTGAATTGTCTAACCCTCCACAATTAAGTTGATATGTTATGCCACTGGGACTTTACAATTTCTCACATTTCACCATAGAATTGCTCCTTAGATCATCACAGCTTGATTCTAGATCTAGGTATATGTAGACAATGAGAACTGAACTTTAGTTATGTTCTATACCTAGATATTTTTCATATTTTGAGATATCATCATTACACGATCGCAAGGATTGTCATATTCATCCCACTATTAATAGTGACCTGACTAGTCGATGTGGCCTAGCAATGATCGTTGTGGGTCATTGTTGTATCATGGCATTGACCCATTGTGGCTAGATTTTGGCTTATTGTGAATCATTATTTTTGTAGGTTGGTTGTGACCTATGGTTGCTGGTTATGGTGGGTCTTCCTTATAGCCTGGAAGCAACCTAGCTTGGCCGTTGCGAACAGTCACTATAAGAAAATATTGACCCTCACAATGACACTAGTTTTGTTCCTAATTATATAGTTGTTTCATTATTGATGTGTATAAATTTCTAATAGATAAGTTCCACCTTATTTTAAGCATTAATTCAATGCATAGATCAAAACTTACTTTGACTCAACCAAATAGAAATAAACTTACACACTAGTGATAAGTTATATTATTGTTCAAATGTTTGAAAGGGAATTTAAGCATCACGTTATTACCCACCAATCAAATCAATTATTAATTAATTAGGAACTAAAAAAGTCTCTAGTAAACTTATAATGTGATATTAGGGTTTCCATAACTATATGATTCACATTTAAGCTACAATTGGTTCATAACATACAACCCCTAAACCTCCTTTCAAATACATATTTTTAAAAATACTAATAAGACTATGGAGGGACACATGGTGACAGGGTCAGGGGGCGAGAGGGTGGTAGCAGCAGCTGCCTTGGCCGAGTCTGTGGAGGAGGAAGGAGATCTGGTGGATCCAGAGGGTCGTCAAAGAACATCGTATAAGGAGTGGAACCTAAGAGGGGACCCACTCCCTACTAAATCCAATAAAAGGAAACATCTGATATGCCAAATACACAACTAATTTTTATAAAGGGGTGATAATCTAATTATTCTAAAGTATGTTTCAAGATATCACAATGTAGCAAGATAATAAAGATCTAACTAATATAATGATTTGATTCTACCATAACTCCTCACCACACATGGTGACGCATAAGAAAATTAAAATATAACATAGGACCAGTAGAGGGTTATCTAATCACCTCAAATATGTCTCCCAAGAAGGATCATCTATGCTTGAATATGTCCAAATCAACTTTGGTCCACTCCTCCTTGCTCTGTACCTAAGGGGTTGGAAGCATACCCCACAAGATAAGACAAAACAAAAATTATCATCATAAAATGTTGGTATGAGCATGTTAATAAGGATTGAGGAACATTAGGAAAAAGTACCACAAAAATAGCAAGGATTCCCATCCGACAGAAAAGATCATCCAAGTGGATATTAGAATGAACTTCAATAAGATGATAAACAAAAGTTACACTTGCCATTAATAAAAAATAGATGTGCCACAAAAGCACACATAAAATAATTTAGGGCATATAACCCATCATCAATAATAATTGACATGCATGCAAGTGAGATAAACATATCACTAGTGAAATATAAATAAACAATTGTGACTAGGGCACATAACCTCAAAACCTGATAGAGTATGGCATGTAACTGATGCAGGGGTTTTGAGTCATTTTTATAGACTGGTTTTGCATATGTTTTATATGTATTTTGATCATATTTGTGATTAATATCGCATGATTCACTACCTTTAGTCCATAATCTCATTTTGCATCAAATTTACCTTGTTTCATCTTATTCTGTATAAAAGATCATATTTGTTGGATTCGATTGGTGTTCTTCTCTTCATTTCAGGAAATTCGGATATCCGAATACGTCGATACCATCGACGGATGGTTGATACCATTGACCTGGTCACAGTGCATTGCCTGAGAAGAGCAACCAGAAGTCAATACCATCGATGGGACTGTCGATGGTATCGAGAGAGCATCAGTGAGCCAAATTTCCATATGTTGATACTATCGACACAAAGTCGATATTATCGACCTCGCCTCAGCAAAATCAGCTTCAGCGTCAGATTCTAGAGAAAAGTGACGCCTAAGGCGTCGATACCATCGACACACCGTCGATGGTATCGAGGCAACATCAAAGAGAACCCCAAGAATCGCGCAAGCGTCGGTGCCTCATGCAGGTCGATACCATTGACCCGCGTCGATGGTATCGACACCGTCAGATCAGGTTTTGCTAAAGATCATGTCTAATCATACGGTGGTGATCTTTGGGCGACCTAAAGTGGTGCATATACCTAATTACGGTGACCAGAAGCAATCTATCACATCGGGAGCCATTGCACAAGTCTCGAGGAGGAGAAGGAGAGAAGAACATGACCCAGAGCCACGCCCCGATCGTTCTAAGACTCGCAGAAGGAGTTTCCCACTACCGAAAGGCTGTAGATCGCTCATCCTACACTGGGGAATGCCCGGATCTCCTCCGTTCAGGGGTTTACATCACATCTATTCACATTTTCCATATGTTTTCCCTTTCTCGCATCATGTCTTTCATTGAGATGAACATGCGGGGCTAATCTCCTTTATCTTTAGGACTGGGAGTAGCCTGAGTAATCGTTGTATGACAGTTTTGACATAGTTATCATAATTTGTCTCTAAAATCCATGGTATGATTTCGTTTTCTCCATTATATCATTATGATTGATCACCCTAATGATAATCTAATACCTTTAATTACTTTGAAAGAAGAATTCACGGTTGAAAAGAGACGAATATCATATTAACTAATAAATCCTTTGAACAAGGCGATGTACAGTTAATGGTCGAAACCCAGAGTGTGATCTTCATGCACCTAACTTAGGGTATAGGTTACTATTACCATGGAACCGATCTAGATTTAGGTAGTGAATTGTATCGTGACAGCGAACAATTCTGACTACAGGCCACTACCTGGAATAGGAGACGAATTAGGATAATTGTGTAGGAATTAGTACAACGAGAACCTGCAGTGAAACCGCAATCCTAAGGATTCTATCTTCAATTGATTAAACCAACCATTTAATCGATTGTTTTGCTTTCATTTATTTTTTTCCTTTTTCAATCAACTCTCAAACCATTTTAATCATTCTAACTGATTGCGAATAGTTAGTAGTAGTCTACTGAAAATATGTTCCTTGAGTTCGACTTGGGCCTCACAAAGGTCTATATTACATTGGCGCGTGCACTTGCGTTATACACATGGTAAATTCGTGTCAAGTTTTTTGCGTCGTTGCCGGGAAACAGTGATTTTCAGCACTACGAGGGCTGTAAGTAACCACTCTAAGTCACATTTTTTATTATTGTGTAGCATTGTGCCTAATTAAATTTATTACTATGCAGGTACTATTGCATGGTGAGTACGCGTAGCACAGACTACGTAGAGTCATCGCCGGAGATCCCATTTTTGGGATCAGACTACGAGAAGAACGACACCCAAAATCAACTCGAGAACGAGAATTCAAATTCTGAACCCAAAGCAATGGCTGAGGAACAAATAATTTGGGAGAAAATCAAGGTGTCATTCTCTTCTGCATCAAAGGGGCCAATTAAGAAGCAGGCCATCAACATTCCTAACTACAAAATTGACCAGGCCTAATCAATTTGGTCAAGTCTAATGTGTTTCACGGGCTCAAAAATGAAGATCCAGTGACCCACATAAGCCAGTTCTTGGAGAACTATGATATGGTCAAGATAGACCGGTTTCCACAAGAGATGCCCTACTTGAAGTTATTTCCCAGTTCTCTAGTGGGAAATGCTCGAGAATGGCTACTTAATCTGGACGACGAGTGTGTGGAATCTTGGGACCACATGGTTGAAGTTTTCTTTGAGAGAATTTTCCCGCCTGAGAAGACAAATGATCTCAAAAGAAAAATCCACAACTTCAATCAGAAAGCTGGTGAAACATATTCTGAGACTTGAGAGAGATTCCAGATAATGCTGAGGAGATGCCCACATCATGGGCTGGACAAAGAAAAGTAGGTTAAGATTTTCTATTTTGCTCTTTCTGAGCATGATAGAAGCAATCTAGATTCAGTAGGATCAGGGTTCTTCCTGAATAACACTGATACAAGGTGTTGGGAAATTTTGAAAAACATGGCTAAAAAGCAGTCATGGGGTGATAGAGATGCACCGGAACAAGTTAAGGTTACAAGAGATGCCAAAGCCATCAAAGAACTCAATGAAAAGATGGACCTAATTCCTAAAAGGCTACTCACACAAGAGGAGGAAACAGATGAAGACGTGCAAGTTAAATACATGCGTCAACAACAAGGGTACATGAATAATGATTACTCTTGGAGGAAAGACAAAAAGTTCTCATGGAAGGATCCAAATAATTTTCTCCTGGATCCGGATGCTAAACCATAGCCCACGATAGAGGACAAGAGCAATGATTTGCTCAACTAGGTGATAAAGGAGAATCAAGAGCTGATGAGCACCTTTGGTCAACAAATCAAGCAACAAGGAGAGTTTATGAATCAATTTGGGCAAACTCTGCAAAGTCATGGGGCTCAAATGAGGACACCTGAGACGTCTTTAGCACAGATGGCAGCAGAGATTTCAAGTTTAAAGAAACCAACACAACAAGGCTTCCTAGGAAATACAAATGTTCCAAGAGGAAATCAACAAGCCAAAGCAATTCGGTTAAGGAGTGGAAAGAAGACTTTAAACTCTAAGGCTGATGAACCAAGCACACCCCAGCCAGAAGCCACAGGTGAGCCACAAAGGAAGACACAATCATAGAGATAGTGGATGATGCTACAAAGAAGGCCGCAGAAGAGCCCATTGTAGAGGAAGAGACTGAAAATAGGACGCCATATGTGCCACCACATCAGAGGGCACATCCCATCCCAGTCCCTTATCCAAATAGTCTGAAGGCAAAGAAGGTGGATGCTCAGTTCAAAAAGTTCCTAGATAGTTTTAGGAAACTTTCAGTTAACATCCCTTTATGAGAAGCTATCGAGTAGATACCCTCTTATGGTAAGTTTTTGAAGGATGTAATTACCAAGAAGAGGAAGATTCCTGATACTGAGGTGGTAGTTCTTAAAGAGTAGGTTAGTGCCTTTATTTTGGGCACGTTGCCACCAAAACGTCAAGATCCGGGCTGCTTCAATATTTCATGTTACATTGGTAAGGTGAAATTAGGCGAAGCATTGTGCGATTCTGAGGCAAGTATAAACTTGATGCCCCTTTCTACATTCAAGAAATTGGGTCTTAAGGAATCCAAACAAAGCAACATGACAATTCAACTCGCGGATAATTATGTGGTATGACCATATGGTATTTGTGAGGATGTTTTGGTAAAGGTTGACATATTTGTATTTCCAACTGATTTTGTAGTAATGGATATGCAAGATGAGTAAGGGAATGAGCTAATCCTAGGAAGACCCTTCCAGGCCACCGCTGATATGATACTGGAAATGGGTAGAGGCCGTCTAACATTGGGTATAGCAGATGACAGATTTGAGATGGTCATGCCACTAAGTACAAAACAATCACAGACAAAGGAGCAATGTTGTATGGTGAAGCACTTTGATCAGAACATTTCTCTTTGTTTAGGGAAACCATTTCTAGATATGGCTCATGTGATGACTAAGGTAGACAAGGGGACACTGGCCGTAGATATCATGGAACAAACAAAAGTTGTATCTCTTTGTAAAGTTGTGGGTTATCTAAACGATGAAGAGGAGGAAATTCCTCTATCTATGGAGGATGATGCAATAGTAGTTTCTATGCTTGATTCATATATGAAACTGCCCCTTGAAGCTTGTCTTTTCAACATCATGCATGATTGGATGAGTAGCACGTCATTACAAGAATGTATCAAGATGCTTCAAGTGTTCCCTTGCTATTATGCCAAGCACTATGAGGATCTTGGACCACTCCCACCACTGCTTCAATCATCATTGATTTGTCCACCAGAATTAGAGTTGAAGACACTACCCCTCACTTGAAGTATGCCTTCTTAGATGATGGTGAAAATCTACTGGTGATTATATCGGCATATCTGAGTGCCGATGAAGAAAAACAATTGATGATCATGCTAAAGAACCACTGTGGTGCATTCAGGTGGTCAGTTGCTGATATTAAGGGGATTTACCCTACTCTTTGCCAGTACAAGATCCAGCTCGAGGAAGGAGCCCAGTCTGTGATTCAGCCATAGCATCGACTCAACCCGAGTATGATGGAGGTCGTTAAGAAGGAGATGATCCAACTCCTTTCTGTGGGCATCATCTATGCCATTTTAGACTCAACGTGGGTAAGTCCAACATAGGTAGTCCCTAAGAAGGGGGGAACCACTGTAACTCAGAATTTTATGAATGAACCTTTCACTACCCGATTGGTAACCGGGTGGCGAGTGTGCATTGATTACCGTCGCCTTAATTCTGCCACTTTAAAAGACCATTTCCCTCTCCCATTTATTGATCAGATTTTAGAGCGGCTGGCTGGCCGCTCTCATTTTTGCTTTTTGGACGGTTATTCCAGCTATAATCAGATTTCTTCCTAAGGATTAAGAGAAGTCCACCTTCACTTGTCCTTATGAGACTTTCACATATCGCCGCATGCCATTTGGGTTATGCAATGCACTGGCCACTTTTCAGCACTGTATGCTTGCTATATTTTCTGATATGGTGGAGCGCTGCCTAGAGGTTTTTATGGATGACTTTTTCATCTATGGTGCGTCGTTTGATGTGTGCTTGTATAATTTGGATCAAGTGTTACAAAGATGTGAGGACACGCATCTAGTCCTAAATTGGGAAAAGTGCCATATGATGGTTAGCGAAAGAATCGTGTTTGGATACAAGGTGTCTAGCAAAGGACTGTAGGTAGATCCAGTAAAAATTGAAGTTATTTCCAAATTACCTCCACCAAATTCGGTGAAGGGAGTGAGGAGTTTCCTTGGTCACGCGGGTTTCTATCGCCATTTTATCAAAGATTTTTCCAAAATTTCTAAACCATTGTCTGAATTACTTGAGAAGGATGCCGCATTTGATTTCAATGAGAAATGCATACATGCCTTTAATGTCCTTAAAGAAAAATTAATTTCTGTACTGGTTGTCTAAACGCCAAATTGGACTAAGCCCTTTGAGCTTATGTGTGATGCGTCAGATTTTGCTGTAGGGGCTGTTCTTGGGCAGCATTTTGAGAATAAACCCATAGTGGTTTTCTATGCTTCTAAAACTTTAAATGATGCACAACTTAATTATACCACCACTGAAAAAGAGCTACTTGTCGTGGTTTTCGCATTTGAAAATTTTAGGCAATATTTAGTGGGGTCAAAAGTTGTGGTTTGGATGGACCACGCTGCCATCAAATACTTAATGGAAAAGAAAAATGCCAAGACTAGATTGATTAGGTGGATCTTGTTCTTGTAAGAGTTTGACATCGAAATTAAAGATAAGGCGGGCATTAAAAACGTGGTTGCGGACTACTTGTCTCAGTTAGAGCGGGTAGATGAGAGAGATAGCAATATACCCATTACCGAGACATTTCCCGATGAGCAAATCCTTTCAATAAAATCTAAGGATCCGTAGTTTTCGAATATTGTGAATTATCTTGCATGTAAGGAAATACCAGACGATTGGACTTATCAAGAAAAGAAGAGATTTTTCCATTCTTTAAGATATTATTTTTGGGATGACCCCATTTTGTTGAGATAATGCAAGGATAACATCTTACGCAGGTGTGTACCAGAAGGTGAATATGATAGTGTGCTCAGTCACTGTCATACACTACCCACTGGCGATCATTATGCGAGCACAAGGACAACGACCAAAGTGTTGGAGAGTGGCCTTTATTGGCCTACACTCTTTCGGGACGCCTATGACTATGTGAAAAGATGTGATTCGTGTCAAAGGGCGGGTAACATCTCAAGGCGGCAAGAGATGCCCCTCAACATGTTTCAAGAGGTTGAGGTATTTGATTTATGGGGCACCGATTTCATGGGACCATTTGTGTACTCAAATTCCAACTTATATATTTTGCTTGTCATTGATTATGTGTCGAAATGGGTAGAGGTAATACCCACAAGGACTAATGACATTGCGATAGTATGCATGTTTGTGAAGGAATATATTTTTTGCAGGTTTGGTGTGCCACAAATGATTATAAGTGATGGAGGCACCCACTTCACGAACAAGAAATTTGCTACACTATTGAGTGAATACGGGGTCAAACATAATGTTGGTACCCCGTATCACCCATAGATGCAAGGCCAAGTCGAGGTTTCCAATTGAGAGATCAAGAAGATATTGGAATGCACAGTGGCATCTTCTAGGAAGAATTGGAGTGCACTACTACCAGATTCTTTATGGGCATATAGGACCGCCTTTAAAACACCTATAGGCACTACGCCTTTTAGGCTGGTTTACGGGCGGGCTTGTCATCTGTCGGTCGAATTAGAGCATAAAGTGCACTGGGCATTACGGAAGCTTAATATGAGCTATGATGATGCAGGAAAGAAGAGAATGTTAGAGCTTAATGAGTTAGATGAGCTTAGGATGAATGCTTATGAGAACCAGAGGATCTATAAAGAACGGACAAAGCAACTCCACGACCGCCACATTCAAATGCACATTTTCAAAATGGGTGATCGCGTGTTATTGTTCAACTCGAGATTAAAGTTGCATCCTAGGAAACTGAAATCCCGGTGGAGTGGACCTTTTGTGGTAGAAGATTTCTGACCGCATGGTGCTATTATGGTGAGAGATGGAGAGCTAACTTTCTTAGTGAATGGTCAAAGATTGAAGCTCTACTATGGGGAGGATTACATGGGAAAGGTTCATGAGGTTAAACTCATGGCACTTAAGGAAGAATGATGAGCTTGATTGTGTCTAGCCTAAGACGTTAAAGTAGGGCACTTGTTGGGAGGCAACTCAACCATCGGTAGTTCACATTTTTCTAGTTATTTTATTTTCTGTCATGTTTTCAAGTTAGTTTTGGTTAATTTCATTTTAAGTGTAAAAATGATACCCTAATAAGTTTGCTCAGTGTGCAGTATTGATAGAAAGTCAATACCATCGACCACAGTGTCAATGGTAGCGACGTTGGTGCAGGAAAGAGGCTACAGAAAATTTTCTGAGTCGATACCATCGACGACCTCGTCGATGGTATCAACCTACCATCAGCAACATCGGAAAAAAGAGAACATCGGGTCAATAGTATTGACCAAGGAGTCGATGCTCGCGAGATCCCTGAAGATTTTCAGAGAAATCCATCTCAGTAAAGTCGATACCATCGACATCCCTATCGATGGTATCGACCCGGCAGCAGTAAGGAAGCGGCGCTTGGGCCTCGCGAGGGTATTTGAAACAGAAAGGGTCGATACCATCGACCAGCTGTCGATGGTATCAACATGACTATGAGGGAGAAAGGGCAATATCCATCATGGGATCCCAGTGTCCCACAATACCCGCCACCTAAGCTGTAAATGGTATCACTGTTCCACCTGCTGAGATTGTTTTTGACTATGAGGCCATAGTTGAATTCAAGCTTAAGGGGGGAGATGGAACAATTTCTATCTTTTATTTCCTTTTCTTTTTAGCAATTTTCTTAGTTTTTAGGATCCACACGCTATCTAGTGTATCCGTGGATGTCTAATGTAATGTATCATCTCTGTGCTTTTCACATGGGAATTAGGGGTGCGAAATTTGAGCATATTTAAAAAAATTTCAGGAAGTTGTAAGTTGAACTTGTTTGAAATTGAGCACTTAACCTATGAAAATAATTAGGTTTGTCAACTTTAAAACATAATATCATAATTGTGCATCTGTATGATTCAAGAAATGTGGACATACATGGATGTTGAGCCTAAACTGACCAAACGGTAATGGGACTTTAATCGAAATTGAGAGAGAGAAACCCTTTGATTTATTATTACACAAGTTAGTAAAGAGGGAAATATTATATATTCCAATGGTTTTATACATTAGTCTTGTGATCTATTCATTTAATTTCATTCAATATCCACCATAAGAACTGGAAGCACTTATAGTTTTTCATCTCTTAATTGCATGACATGTAGATAGGATTTCATTGTAGCTAGATTTTGCATCTATGCATTCACACATTCTCAAGTGCATGTCATTATAGTTGCATTTTGCATACTCTAGAGCATATAGGACTTTTTGTGCCTTATTTCTTATGGAAAATAAGAAAAATAGGAAAATTGTTCTATACCCTCTAAAAAGCAATTTGTAAGGCATCAATGATGTTAGCTAAGTGGAAATAAGCCCGAATTTTTTTTTAAAAAAATATTGTGAATGTTCTTCTAGTCAATTGAAAAATGAGGGCTTGAAAACAAAGAAAAAGAGAATAAATGTAAGTGAAAAAAAGGAGAGGGAGAAAGGAACTTGTTTCACCTGCATGTATACATAAAGAAAAGAGGAATAAGCACATAATGTAGTTTTAGTAGTCATTCCATCTCATCTTGAGACGGAATGATAGTGCATGCACCATTCTACCTAAAACTTAGGCATTAGGTCATTTTCTTACGCATATGCATCATTTAGGTCATTTTGTTGATTTTACATGATAAAACTATTTGGTGCTTCTCTTTCTTCCACAGTCGCCCATTTCATCCACCCGTTGCTCAAAATGGTAGGCCACCCATGATTATCTCCTCATTATTGTATACTAGGAGATCTTCTTCCATTTAGATGGTAGTTAGGACTTGGGCAACGTAGATAGGAGATCACAAGATGCACTAAGTCTGAACTGAAGGAATTCATTATATCAACTACTTTATTTGGTAGTGTTTGATGATCTTAGGGTGGACATTTCTTATGGACGATCATTGTCACCTTTAGGGTAATTATAATTCTGTGGTCAGTGAGGGCCGGCATGTGCATGACAGGTGGGAGTCATATTGAGCTATCTTTTATGCTAATATGTTCTTTAGTTGATTCTCACAATTCTATTCTACAGTTTTGTGCTCGAGGATGAGCAATGTTCAATCTTAGGGGAGTTTGATGCAGGGGTTTTGAGTCATTTTTATAGACTGGTTTTGCATACATTTTATGTGTATTTTGATCATATTTGTGATTAATATCGCATGATTCACTACCTTTAGTCTATAATCTCATTTTGCATCAAATTTACCTTGTTTCATCTCATTCTGTATAAAAGATCATATTTGTTGGACTTGATTGGTGTTCTTCTCTTCATTTTAGGCAATTCAGATATCTGAATACGTCGATACCATCGACGGATGGTCGATACCATCCACCTGGTCACAGTGCATTACCAGAGAAGAGCACCAGAAGTCGATACCATCGATGGGAGTGTCGATGGTATCGAGAGAGCATCAGTGAGCCAGATTTCCAGATGTCGATACTATTGACCCAAAGTCGATACTATCGACCTCGCCTTAGCAAAATCAGCTTCATCGTCAGATTCCAGAGAAAAGTGACGCCTAAGGCATCGATACCATCGACACACTGTCGATGGTATCGAGGCAACATAAGAGAGAACCCTAAGAATCGTGCAAACGTCGGTGCCTCATGCAGGTCGATACCATCGACCCGCGTCGATGGTATCGACGCCGTCAGATCGGGTTTTGCTAAAGATAGTGTCTAATCGTATGGTGGTGATCTTTGGGTGACATAAAGTGGTGCATATACCTAATTACGGCAGTCAGAAGCAATCTATCACGTCGGGAGCTATTACACAAGTCTCGAGGAGGAGAAGGAGAGAAGAACGGAGCCCAGAGCCACGCCCTGATCATTCCGAGAGCCGCGGAAGGAGTTTCCCACTGCCGAAAGGTTGTAGATCGCTCATCCTACGCTGAGGAATGCCCGGATCTCCTCCGTTCAGGGGTTTACATCACATCTATTCATGTTTTCCATATGTTTTCCCTTTCTCGCATCATGTCTTTCATTGAGATGAACATGCGGGGCTAATCCATTTTATCTTTAGGAGGGGGAGTAGCCCAGGTAATCGTTGTATGATAGTTTTGACATAGTTATCATAATTTGTCTCTAAAATCCGTGGTATGATTTCATTTTTTCCATTATATCATTATGATTGATCACCCTAATGATAATATAATACCTTTAATTACTTTGAAAGAAGAATTAATGATTAAAAAGAGACGAATATCATATTAACTAATAAATCCTTTGAACAAGGCGATGTACAATTAATGGTAGAAACCCAGAGTGTGATCTTCATGCACCTAATTTAGGGTATAGGTTACTATTACCGTGGAACCGACCTAGATTTAGGTAGTGAATTATATCGCAACAGTGAATAATTCTGACTACATGCCACTACCTGGAATAGGTGACGGATTAGGATAATTGTGTAGGAATTAGTACAACGAGAACTTGTAGTGAAACCACAATCCTAAGGATTCTATCTTTAATTGATTAAACCAACCATTTAATCGATTGTTTTGCTTTATTTTATTTTTTTTCCTTTTTCAATCAACTCTCAAACCATTTTAATCGGTCTAGCTGATTGCGAACAGTTAGTAGTAGTCTACTAAAAATCCATTCCCTGAGTTCGACTCGGGCCTCACAAAGGTCTATATTACTTTGGCGCGTGCACTTGCATTATACACATGGTAAATTCGTGTCAGTAACCAAACTCCTCAATATATAAAATGGGAACCAAACTTGTGTATGAGGCTTATAACCTCCATACCAAAACATAAAGGGCACATAACCCCATAAAACCAAAGCACTTATACAACTCTAGGGCCATTGAATCACAAATCATGCATAAATATAGAGGTAAGTGAAAGTACAATCATGAAAATATAATTAATGATATTTCCATCACAAAAATGGATAATATGAAACATCCACCAAAAAGTGGGCAAAATTAGGGTTTCATCATGATGTAAACTACAATATCGGAGTCCTACATGAAATGGACATTTCAAGAATATCAAGACTAAAATTCCTAAGGATTGGCCCCAGATAGGTCATCGAGTTAATAAAGAGAAAACTCATTAAGAAAATACCTCAAATAGGCTCAAGAGAGACACAAAGAAATTAATTTCTCAATATGACTTGTAAAGGAATGCAACATACATCAAGAGAAAGAGAAATAAGGTTGTATGCTCAATTTGGGTAGTAGAGTGAAACATACTTCAAGAGAAAGAGAAATTAGGTTATTTAATCAATATGGATAGTAGAATACAACATACCTCGATTCATGTGTCAACTTGTCAAAGTACAAAACATAGATCCAAGTTAGGGCTCTTCTTCACCTAGTATTCAATTTTTATATACAAACCATTAATTAGTACACATATTATATACCATAGATTTCTTATACTTACTATATTTATATTTGGGTTATGAAGTGTATTTATTTAGATAGATGATACTATATTGATTCCAATGAGTATTTTGGTGTAACTGTCTGATAACCAGGGAGTTAGTTATGAATTTTAGAAATATCAACCAATCAGAAAACTCTAGTTTAGGCACATATACAACATGATCTATTTTAAAACCTTGTTGATATGTCCTATCTAGTTTTTCCATCTAGAGTGGACTATAGCCAACTGGGAACACAACACAACATGAAAAAAAAAACCAAGTACAAAATGAAAGTTTTGCCCCTGGAGAAAAAATGAAACAAAATAAAATATGAGGGACACAAAAGAGGAGTCACAAACACTTGTGTTCCTCCTTTGACCCCTTCGACATGAACAACCAATGCTATAAGGTGGGACTAAACTTGTGCAAGCTTGTACTAGATGTCGATGGAGCAGTATTATGAGTAGGTTATGATCAATCGGTCTCAACAATACTTAAACAAAGCTATTTAGGAATTACAGAACCTAGACTAGGCTTTCCACCATGGTCAACTAGGGGAAACATATAGAGAGAAAGCTAGAATGCCAAAAGAAGAAACACATCTTGTTGTTCATGTGAGAATACTACGTGAGGACACAAGAACACAATGGAGCAAAAACTGAGTAATAGGGTGAGAAAAACCTTAAGAACGTCATCGTCAGAAAATGGAGGTGAGGATAAGAGTTGGAATCCTTAGGACAAGTCTATTAAAGTAAAGATATGGGAAAAATAAAGGGATGGTTGTAAGGAAACTTGTTGCCATCTTAATTGGCTTGTGATGGCCAAAAACTCACTGAGAAGGATGAGATGGATGATGATGTAGATGGGGTTCACGACAACAACCCACACTTCCTTGGATAAAATTGAAGATGGAGGAGAGCTTGTTGGTATGTATGCCTAATACAACCCTATTTTAGGGCTCCATCTTGTGTCTTTTTGCATCTTAATCACATCTAAACAAGTTAGATTGCAAGTTAATTCCCTCAATATGCATATTTCTGTCAAATACACTTATGGACGCGCTTTGCATGATTTTTAGGTACTTGGACCATGCCTTGGATGGATGATAGAGAAGGAAGGTGTTATGGTATTCCTTCGTCCATGGAGGGGTCCAAAGAAGACCCCAAAGATCCCTCAACCTACTCCTAGTGCCCAAGTGTCAAGCTTAAGCAAAGAAGTCCATGGATCATGAAGTTTGAAGCTCAAAGTGAAAGAAAAGCTCCCAACATGGCTGTGGTGATACAAAACGACCATGCTGCAAATGAAGAAATCATAGGAAAAATATCAATTTTGAAGCATCTATAGAAAATCTTCCACCACGGTCATGATGTACAGCGCGACCATGCTGCCATCCTCCACCATGGTCGTGCTAGCCAGCACGACCATGCTGCCACCCCTCCACCACGGCTGTGCCACCTAGCATGACCATGTTGCCACCTTCCCACCATGACCGTACTACCCAGCACAACCGTGCTACATATCACCCACCACGGTCGTGCTACCTAGCTCCCATCACGGCCGTGCTACCAGCCTTCCAAGAACCCAGATTTTTACTATAACTTTTGCTAATTTCCACCTCTCCCATTCCATTCCACCACATGCATGATGACCCCTACCCACCACGGTCATGCTTCCCACCCGGTTGTGCTACATACAACCCTAACAGCAAATTTGCACAACATTCATTATTCTACCCCCCACTTGACCTAGTTCCTCCCCACCACCTATATATACATGGGTGGCAGATGGGGCACAAGGTTAGCCTCCCCTTTAGCTACCATTACTCTCCCCTACCTACTATACATCATTCATTACCTCCTTCCTTACATTCAAGCCATCCACCCACCATTTTCATCTCATTTGCACCATAGAAACCTAATTTTCTAGGTTTTGTACCATAATCCCCTTCGTTTCCATGCCCTTCACCCACCTTGGAGGAGGTAGGTCGTTCTACAACAGCTAGGAGGTGAAGAAGAAGAAGCTGCTTTGAGATCAATGGATTCCTATCCCTTTCTTCTTATTTCTTTTCTCTTTTGTTTAAGCATGTCTAGCTAAGGCCCTAGTGGTGGGTTGTTTGGGGTTAAAATGTGACTTTGATACCATGTTGGGGGTGATAACTTGCATTGAACATAATTTCATTCTATGATGATTGCCTCTTACTTCTATCTCATTTCCCATTATCTTGCATGTGGTTTGTGATTTTAAACATAAATTGCTTGTTTTGTGATGCTTGATGACACTTAACTTCTAGGGGAAAATGAAATATATGTGGAAATCTTAGGGATGGCTCCTAGGTCCAATTAGTGGATCCCTAGCTAGCCCCCTTTGTTCCTACTTGCATCTCCCTTCTTCTACAAGTAGGTGTGAGATCTAATTAGTTAGTGTAAGTGTGATTAGTGCAATTGCCTAGAGTTTTCTAAAGGCTAGATGGAAAGTAACATGAGGTGAAACACCCTCATCTCTACTCCCATTCCTACACTTGTCTCTCAATTGCCCTAATACCACTTACCCTAGAAACCTAGACTTGCCAAGTCCTATTAGAATTACACCTAGCCATAGTTCTCCAACTAGTAGCGTAGGGTATATTCTAATAGCACTTGCCTTGTTGTTTGGTTTGGTAATCTAGATTGAAATGTGAGAATTGCATGCTATGTTGACCTTCCCCCAACTAATATCAAGTTTCATTCCCAAACATCCCACCTATCCATCTAATTGCTTAAAATCCACCTTTGCCTTCTTAGCTTGTTAATGCTAGCTTACTCAATTGCCTTTGTTAATTCTTAGCTAATTGCTTAGTTCTTGAGTTCTTGCTCAAGTAGCTATGGCTCCTTTGGGCTTGCTTGTGTTAGTTTAGATAGCTAGTGATAACTTAGGCTCTTTCTTATCTTATTGTTTAGCTTTCTTTTTAGTTGATAAATTGCCTTGCTAGTGTAGTGTAACTCCTTGCTCTAGTTTAGTTGCTTGTCTTGCCTAGTTTCTTAGTCCTAACCTACTTAAGGTGGTTTCTTTCTTGCTATTTCTTGCTTGCAATCACAGCATAATCAAACAAAACCAACTTTAAACCCTCAAACTCTATTCTCTTCTTTAGGAACATAGCCAACATTAACCTAGCTCTAGTGCCCCCTCTCTCCCTAAGGAACGACCCTAATCTTACCACTAGCCTATACTACAACACAACCCAGTGCGCTTGTGGGTACGTTGTAATTAGTTGAGCCTGTGCGTTGGACTAGGTCCATATACAAATTTTAAGGGATCCATGTGTTTTCCCTTAGGGTTACATCTAGCCACCTTTAGTTAGATAGTGTGTGGCCTTGAGAAGATCGCACCAATGCCCAGAGATCCAATTATATGATGATTGTAATGGACATGGAACGAGACTTCAACTTTGAGCCGACTTCGACAGGTGTGGACATGGAAGTTTGTGAAAATGTCAAGGAAATGTCGAGGATTTTTACAACCAAACTTCTACACAACTTTGATAAAAATTAAGCTAAAAATAATCATTTTGTGATGAAAATTGACATATTTTATCAAATCTAACTAAAAAACACAATATATGTTTGCATATAGCCATCCATATAGGATTACATATGTAGATAAATACATGATTACATAGAGTCATCTCCGAACTGCAGAGTTCTTCCATATGTAAAGTTTGTGACACTAAACAAACTACATAAAAATGGTGTAAATCTATGGTAGATTTAGTAGAGAGGGGGTCGGTCTATTACTATTAGCTTAGAATAGTGAAAAATAACATCAAAACCATCTTACCTAAAGCTCCAACACGTTTTCCCCCTCACACAACAAACTCCACAAAATACTAGAAGAATGTCGCTGACTTCGACAGATGTCGAGAACATTGTGGAATTTTTTAATGGACTTGGGTCTACTTCGTCAACATATGGGGAAATGTCGACAACTGTGACGAAATGTCAAGGATATTGTGGAATAAGGATGTTTACGTGGATTCGACGTCGCTAGCCATCGACATAGACATTATTGGCAAAATTTTGCCCCATGTCAAGGACATTTAGTACCATGGTAGTGGCACATCTTGTAAACGATCTGATTCAAAAATAAAGGCAATCTTCCATTTATTCTATTTTATTAAGTTATGAGATAATAATGTAACATAATAAATGTCTAAATAATAATGTTACTCAATGACGTATATCTTCGGGTTGAGGACCTAAACAATGAGATCATACAGATGTTAAGAGTATATATATTCTTGTTATGTCCCTAGTCAGATGTTATTGTGGAAGATAGATAGACAAGAATCACACATAAGAATAGAGTGTATGTTGGTTGATGGCATAATCTCATTAGTCATGATATGTGATATCAAACCAAACACATAGATACTTGTTAGAGAACATTGTACCAGACAGAACCACCTTCAGAGTGATGTATGGAAACCATTGAATGGTAGTCAAAATCATCTCTCATAGTGATAGTGATATTTGTGGTTCTTAAACCTGAAATCACTACACTCATTACATGTTGTTTGATGTAATTTGACATCATCCAACGTGATCTTGAGTAAGGGTTACCATAAAGGTGATGCTCGGATACATTATGACACATGGGAATGACTGTGAGTGATGTAGATGGGATTTGTCCCTCCTACAAGAGTTTGATATCCTGTTAACTTGATAAGTGTGATTAAAAAATGCATGATCATTCTTGTTGTGAATCAATATAGGATATTAAGAGCACATATATCTCAGAAAGTCTACTCTAGTTCAAGGAACATGGATTGAACATTCAAGAGGAGGATGATTCCATGCCTCAAGTTCAATCTAGATATCAGAGACAAATGAACTATACGATCACTATAACATCAGTCATAGATTGTAGGTTGAAGTTGTTTTCCAACTTTCCAATTACTTGGGTAGCAATGATGTCTTGCTAGATGCCACATTGCTCGTGATGTCATAAATTGGTTATGGACATTCACTGCCAATGTAAATCAGAATCTATAGGGTCACATGCATAAGATGTACTTGGAATAAGATTTTACTCATGAATATGGTTCAAACTTGATTGCTAAAGTGTTAGGTATTCAGTTTAAACAAGATTAACAATCAACACTCTGAAATGACTGGTTCAACAAGTGAACCAATCGACTCAGATGTGTGAAAAAGACCAGTTCATGTGGTGAACCGACAATTTGGTTGATCAAAATGATTGGATCAAGGATTGATGTTGATGTCATGTTGTGCATTAATCAAATAATGAATGTCAATGAAATTTAAAATGGGAAACATAGTGAAACGATTGGTTTTAGTGTTGAACTGATCATCTAATGTGTGAATCAACCAATTCGACATTCAGAAGTTCCAAAAAAATCATGAAATTTCATTCCTTCGACTCATGGATGTGGAAACTTTGACCCTAGCCCTCTATAAATAGAGGGGTAGTGGAGGCCTTCCAGAGACACAAAAATAAGATCTGACAATTGTCTTCTTCTCACAGTTATGGTAATGTGAAACTTGGCACCCAAGCTAACTGGGTACCAAAGAACATGATTTTACCATTAGGTTTTGGTTTTGAAGTTTCATTTTGAAGTTCTAATACAATTTGGTTTTAGGCTCAACACCATTATATTTGTTACAATATTTCATCATTATTATCAATATCTATTATGTTGAGTCATATTATCATCACATTTTACAGAAAGCGTTTCCTTGTATTATTATGCATGAATTTTCATATTTTACTTACTTAACCTATTAAGCCTATTAGTTCAATGTTGACTTAGATAATGACACATTATTCATATTTATTGACATGAAAGCTTCAATTGTTACTCCATTTCATGTCTTAAGCACATGATACCTCTCAAAAGTCATATATTATCCACTATGCGTATATTAGTTAGTAAAAGAAACATATATGCCATATTTCTTGAACTCTCTTACATGTTAGCACATAATTAGGTTATTATGTTAGTATAAATGTATCATGATATGTGATATCGATTATAGAACCTAATATATATGTTTTCAAGCCTACACATGTTAAGGTGAGTTATTCATGTTGCATGCATTAATTATATTAATTAGAGTTACAAACAACTATGTTAGAGTTTATATGAATCTTTGTTTGGTAAAATCTAAGGAACCAATCAGACTAACCTCCTAATCATGGAATTATATTTTCTAGTGTCAAGATGTTAGGTTTTAGTATGTTACAACACTTCACCCCTTAAAAGGATTTTGTCCTTGCCATCTCATCATCCATGTATCACTAACAAACTAGTCTCCACCACTTAAAAGGTTTAACCTAATAAGTCAAACAAAACTAAAGGTAAAAGGTATCCAATATAAACACAAAAGGGTCGACTCACTTAAGATCATCATAATACTTCCTCTAATTCTATATCCTCCTATCATCCTAACAAAGGTTGATACTAGAGTAGGTATCTCATCTAGAGAGTTTCTATATAGGGTGAGGCTCTTGTTAGGAACTTCAAGGAGAGGTAAAATCCTAGGGAGATAAAGATTGAAATAGTTAGATTAACATACCACAATTGGTTCTGATACAACACTGTAAGGAGTGGGACATGAGAAGCAATTCACTCCCTATGAAATCAAATAAAAGTATACATCCCATATGCCAAACACACAACCAATTTTTTGCAAAGGGATGATGATTCAATTTATAAAAAATTATATTTCAAGATACCAAAATGTAGCAACAGAATAAAAGATCAAACTAATACAATGCTTGATTCTACCATAATCCTTCACCATGCAGGGTGACACATAAGAAAACTAAACTATAGCATAGGAATAAAAGAGGGATATCTTACCACCTCGAATCTATCTCCCAAGAAGGGCCCTCTATGCTTTAATATGTCTTGATAAACATTAGTCCAATCCTCCTTATTGTCTACCTAAGGGGTTGAGGAAGCATCCCTACAAGAGAAGACAAAGTGGAAATTATTCAGCACAAAAAGTTGGTATCAACACATTAATAGGGATTGAAGAGCATTAGGAAAAAGGATCACAAAATAACAAGGATTCTAATCTGAAAGAAAAGTATCATCCAAGTGGATATCAAAAGAATATGAATTTCAATAAGATGGTAAACAATAGTTGCACTTTCCATTAATCAAAATAAGACGTGCCACAAAAGCACACATGAAAAATTCAGGGCATGTAACCCATCATCAACAATAATAAACTTGCATGCAAGTGAGGTGAAGATAGCACTAGTGTAATAGAAATAAACAATGGTGGCTAGGGTACAAAACCCTAAAGCGTGATAGAGTATGGTACACAACCAAAATCCTCAATATATAAAGTGGACACATAGCCTCAATCCCAAAACATAAAGGGCACATAACCCCATAAAACCAAAGAACTTATACAAATTTAGGGCCACTTAGTCACAAAGCATGCATAAATGTAGATGCAAGTGAAAACTATAATCACAAAAATATAATTAATCAAATTTCCATTACTAACATGGATATTATAAAACATTCACCACAAAAGTGGAAAACATTAGGATTTCATCATGAAAAGCAAAGTACAATATCAGAGTTCTACATGAAATATAGATAGTTTAAGAATAATGACTTCTAAGGAGGAAACTAATTATATAATCTATTTCTACATGTCTTATTTAGTTCAAGTATAAACTTTTCTTCTTTCATGAATTTAGGACATCTAGGATTGCTTAATTAATGTGGATCTTGGCACCCAAGATAAATAGGACACAAGGAACATACTTTTTCCATTAGATTTTGGTTTGAAGTTTCCTTTTTTGAGTTCTAATCCAACTTGGTTTCAGGCTCAACACCATTGTATTTAGTATAATATTTTATCATTATTATCAATATTTATTGTATGGAGTCATATTATCCTCGCATTTTTACCAAAAGAGTTCCCTTATATTATTATGCATGAATTCCCACATTTTACTTATTTAACCTATTAAGTCCACTAGTTCAATATTAAATTAGATGATGGCACGTTTTTCATATTTTATTGACATGTAAACTCCAATTGCAATTCCAATTCATGTCTTAAGTACATTATACCTCTCACTAGACATAGCCATTATGTCTATATTGGTTAGTAAAAGAAACATATGTGACATATTTCATGAGCTCTCTTACATGTTAGGACATAATTATGTTATTAGGTTAATATAAATGTATCATGACATGTGATATTGATTATAGAGCATAATATATATGATATCAAGCCTACACTTCTTAAGGTGAGTTATTCATTTTACATGCAATAATTATATCATTAGAGTTATAAAAAACAATTTTAAATTTTATATGAATCCTCATTCGGTCAAATCTAAGGAACCAAACATACTAACCTCCTAATCATGGAATTAGAATTTCTAGGGTCAAGATGTTAGCTTTAAGTATATTACACATTCCCTTCACCAGAGGAAATCGTTATAAGGACCCAGATAAGCATCTACAACTGGGAGGGCAAAGAACAAATGAGTTAAGTTTCCATACCAGGTATGGGTATAGATTTTAAGTTTGAAGACATGCATGGTTCTCTAATAGATGAAATCTCTAATAACACGGAGGGTGTTAGTGAACCTAACTAGGTTCTAAATGTTCTCTTTCTACCACTTGGAGGATAAAAAATGATGTACTTAGAAGTACCCACAATGGCTCCAGAAAACCCTAACTTGAATGTTGAAGGAGATATGGTGACACATGCACAGAATGGGGCTAGAATTGCTTCTACCTCCAGTGATATAGTCATCCGATCTAATTACAAAATGGAGCATTCTTTCTTTTTGTAAAATCTATATGCAGGTAATCTAGAAATCTCTTATTTTACACTGAACAAGGTCGTTGGACACCGTACGTTGGTCATAGACCCAGAAACAGAAGAAGACCTTACTCGACCATGGTCATATATTGTTTTCACAAGATTGATTAGCACATTTGTCGACTACATGATGATGAGGGACCGCCTTAAAGTCTATGGAATCCTGTCATCCAGTTTAACATGTATGAAGTAGACCTCAAACACTATGCTATACAGTTCTCGTATAGATAGGACTTTGGTGTGGTTCTAGAAGGTGTGCCATGGAAATTATGTCTTGTAGTGTTGCATTGGTATCCTACATTCAAGCCAACATAGGATCTCCCAAACTACTTAGTCACATGGGTAAGGGTCTTGGACCTTCCTTTACACCTATACGTGCCTATGATATTTGACTATATTGGAACGTCCCTAGGTTGCTTGGTAAAAGTGGACTCTCATACCATGGTCAAAGTGAGAAGTAAGTTTGATAGGTTGGAAGTGTAGGTAGACACATCCAAGAAAGATGTTTCAATGATAATTAATACCAATGTAGAGTATGAAGTGCTTCTTGATGCATGTGAAAGTTGTGGCTGACTATGAAATTTCTCAAAATACTGCCCAAAAAGGGGGAACTCCAGTGCCATGTCACCCAACAAGAATGAGGAAGGTGCTTGATAATTATATATTTATCCATTTTATTTGCAAATTTTAGATCTCTCTTTAGGAGCATTCCATTATTATTCTCTAGTTTTAGAGTTAATTATCTTTTTATTTTTATTTTTATAGTCAATTAGAGTTTTTACTTGATTTATTGTGCCTTTTGTAGGAAAATAGACAATTTATTTTAAAGCTCAAAAATTCCCAAAATTACTCTTGCAAGATGTTTGCAAAATTTCCCGCAGCTCCATATATATGTATATATATGCATATATATATACATACATATATATATACACACACACATCAAAATTGTTATATCTTTTGCATACAAACTCAAATATAATGTGCAAATATGTGCTAGAAAGGGAATTTAATTTCATATAGGAAAATAATATTTTTATCTGCTTTGGAACTTGTGATGGGATTGAAATTTCTTCAAAATTCCTACAATGGAATTTTACAACAAATAGAGTCAAAGAAGCTAATGAGCGGTCAAAGTAATTAAAGGAAGACAATTCAATAAATTTCTCCATTTTGTATTTGGGGAATCAATTAAAGTTGTCAAATATACTCCTTTGACCAGTCACAAAGAAAAGTTGATAAATGTCATATGATTTGTGTGAAAGAAAGAATGCAAGTAAAGACTCAGTCAAATGCTAAAATGAGAAAGTGATCACTACGGTGAAAGTTTTACCAATGTGACTTTTGCCTGAAGCAAGCCATTCCTATTTGAGTTTTCCCACTCCTTCCCCTCTATAAAAGGAGGGACTCCAAGGAAGAAGGATCTCTTCTATTCCAGATCTTAGATTCCACTTTTCATACTCTAGTCTTAATTCCCTTGCATCATGTATAAGTAGTGCCTCCTTATTGGAACATGGGGAGTAGCCCCATGCTCTCCATATCTTATATTAGCAACTTGTAAAACTCCTTTAAAATATAAAAAGGTTCTTGTTATCCATTTGATAACTTGGAACATTATCTTATTAGTCATGTTGCATGACAATCATGATTCATGACAAAATAATCTTAGACTTGTGGACCTGGATGCAGAACAAAATGCATGTGATCGTAGAAGAGACCCATTCTGAGAATACATTGGATGATTGAACAAGGACATAATGATCACTAATGACTATATGACTATAGAAAGTTTATTCCATGGGATGTGATTTTGAATAGGACATATCTTCATGGTCCTAACCTCAAAATATCTAAAAGGAACCTAAAAGTGGCTAAGTTAACTATGTAGTTCACGGTGATGAAACTCAGACTTCTGATAACTCCATTAATTTGAATTGGTCTTAACTGGTTGATTCCTTCTGCTCTTTGCTCTTTTTACTTTACATTATGTTATTAATTGAGTTTCAATTCTTGTAATTAACTTTTGTTCCTTTCAATTCTGTATTTTTATTTCAAGTACTTTTAGATTCAACCATTTTACTTCTTTGTTTTAGAGTAATCATTCTCCATATCTTGTGTTATATATTGTTCATTGTTTTCAAATGTGAATTAACTCATGACACACTATGTTCGAGGACTGATACCTTATGTACTACATTAGTTCATTTGTTTACAAGTGAATTGGTTAGCCATCAAAGATTAAACTCCAGAGATGATTTTCTCTATGGTGAATTTTATATGTTGACAATTACACATCAAATTTTGGCCCCACCACCGGGGGCGATTTTGAATAACTAGGATTGTTTTTTGCCTTTCTTTTATTATTTCCTTGCCTACCAAGTCCCATTTCGGCAGTGTAACTCCTATTTCTAATGAGTTCCCATTCTGGTAGTACATTTTTTTTCTGCAAAATAATTTACAGAATTATTGCTGTTGAAACACCCAATCTCTATCACTTTTCTTAAGCTATTTTGGTGTATGAAACACTCCCAAAGCGTTGATAATATACCACTTGATACAGAAATGGACTGAACCTTCATCATTTGAGCTGTGCCAATCAAATCAGGATGGGTAATGAATCATATATTCAAAGAAGAATAGTTGAGGCCGTAATCACCAACTGAGCAGCCATGACTACTGCCTTGGAGGCTTCCAAAGAAGCATAACAGCAAAAATAGCTCAAGGATTTCTCAATACCTATAAGTACCAAGGAATTACATCCCATGGTCCCTCCAGCTATTACTGCTCCTCAATTCGAAATCCATACAGACTGGATTATGCTTCAAACAAGCGCATTCTGAGGGAGGATAGGTCAAATTGTCAAGTCCAAATCTAATACTTTGCCGATGTATGTGCTTTATTATAGGTTCTAGTCATTTGAGATGAAGCCCTCAAGCTAAGACTTTTCAAGTACTCATTGATGGATCTATCTAGTTCACCGTACACTTCTATGGAAGTGACCACATCACCACTTGGGAGCCCCTCAAACCCAAATTTCTTGAGAAGTATTACCCCCTCTCTCGCCTATCAAATCCATGGAGGAATTACACAATTTAAGATGTCCCCTGAAGAGACATTGGGAGAAGCATGGGAATGGTTCAAGAATCTGCTTTAATGTTGCCCACATCATAGCTTACCCCCCTGTGCAGTTGATCGAGACATTCTATAGAGGCATCAACTTAGACACTATGGTCTTCCTTGATACTTCCTTAGGAGGAAATTTCATGTTTTAGAATTTTAATAGAACTTGGGAGGTAGTCAAAAGAAGCGTTGAGACTCAAGACCAATGCCTTCAAGGGCAAGTAGGAGTTCAAAAGGTCACTAAGACTAAGGATAATTTTGAGCTCAAATCAATTACTAAGAGTCTCAAGATGTTTTCACTAAAAAAAGACTGGCTAGAATATGTCCTTCATGCTTCTACATGATGGGGACCCCCTCCATCTCAATATGTTACTGAATTCCCTTGGTGTATTTTCCATGGTTTTGATCATCCCATACAACAGTGTCAATTGCTGCACAATATGCAAACTGGCGATGGGCAACAAATGGAGGACCTCAACTCCATTCACAACATTCTTAGACAAGCCTAATATAATCCCAATCAAACCAAGAATCATCTAGGTTTCCAATACAAAAATCCATCTGGCACTAAAAATTCAACCCAATAATTTCCCCCTTCAAATAAATTATCAAGGTGGCCCACCTTCCCATTTCCAACAAAATTTCCCCAATCAAAACCAATTTTAGGGGAATTTCCAAAACTGCAAGCAACAATTTCAAAATCTAAATCAGGCCCCACATAAGCAACACGCAAGTGCAGTAGCCTACACCCACTTCCAATACTGATGCACAACTCATAGAACTGAAACAATTGATTTTATCTCAGATGGTGTCTCAAAGGGAAATTGACTCTAAAGTTGTTCAAGTCATTGCCAACCAATGCCTTCCAATAGGAGTGTTTTCTAGGCATCATGAGAACAACCCAAACCATCATGAACAGTTCAAAGTTGTCTCCACTCATTCTGGATATTCATATTCTCCTTCTCAATCCTCTCCTCTTTTTATAAACCCCTGCCACTTCTATAGATTTCAACAACAAAGATATTGTTGTGATTGACAAAGATTAGTTGCCCAAAGAAACTGCCACTCTCAGTGTGGAGAAATCTCATGTCATCAAACTCCACCTATGGAGGATGTCGATCCTGATGCACCAGTCTACGTACCACATTTTCCTTATCAAGGACACCTCAAGAAGACACACCTCGACACCAGATTCATGAAATTTAAAGATACCATGAAGAAACTCCATATCAACATCCCCTTCTTGGATGCACTTGCAGAGATGCCCACATGGTCCAAGTATTTCAAGACCTTGTTAGCTCAAAAATACACCACTGAAGGGTACGAGACTATAAAGCTTGCCAGAACCACCTCCAACTTCCTTCTTAACAAAATGTTGAAGAAGCAAAAAGACCCCGGCTCCTTAGGGATTGATTTCTATATAGGAGATAGTACATTTCGAAAAGGGCTTACCAAATTGGGTGCCAACATCTCAATTATCCCCTATAGTTTATGCAAGAGACTGGAATTTGTTGATATGATACCCACAATGATGACTATCCAATCAGCAGATTCTTGTTCATAAGACAATGAGCATCATCTATAAGGAAATCAAGGCAATAGATAAGGTAGAAACAATAATTTTTTTGGTGTTTGATTCCCTAATCAGCAAGATCTCATCAACAACGATGTATCTAGGAAGGAAGGTAACAAGAGATATATCTGGTCCTGGAGCAAGTCCAGTGATAATTCTTGATGCAAAATGCTACTTCATCGGGTTAAACCTGATTGTCTGTCATCATAGGCCTTTTGGTCTGGCACCACCGAAAGTGGTTGATATCATACTCCTAGCGGAAGGCAACGACCTCATCGCCTCTAGAGTAGTCCATGCAGATCACTAGGAACTCCACGTTGCACTACTAGACCCAACATGAAGGAGTTGTCCCTCCGAATGTCAATCTTCTTGGATTGATTCACTCTCCCACAATTTTCTCTCCCTTGATGTTCATCCATTTAACGTGTAGAACTTGTTCAGACTCTCTTGGTTACCATAACCATAGAGGACAATAATTGGCAGAGCTTATTGTTGTATCTATGAAGACCCCAATACCCTTCTATTTTTAGGAGGGCCAGGGTTAGGGTTTTCCGTCAGTCTGGAGTCAAAGAGACTGAATTCACAAATTTTGTAGAACCTGCGAACAACAAGCCAATCAGTTTGTTCCATGAACCGGTCAGTTCATGCAGTTTCCTATTCTAAATCACATTGCTATTCAATGCACAATTAATGGAAAACATGACATCAACACTAATCCTTGATCCAATCTAATTGACCATTGAACTGAGCAGTTCATTACATGAATTGGTCATTTGAGACCATGAATTGGTTGGTTCACTTAGTGAACCGGTTGGTTCATGCCTTGGTTTAGGCATTGTTCAGCTAATTTTGTTTCCAATTAACCTGACACTCCAACCAATTGATTCAACACTTGAACCAGTCGATTCAGAGTCCAATCAGTCAATTTTGTACCTTAGTTGTTTAATTGAATGCCTAATCAATCTTAGTAATCAAATCAAACATCATTCATAAATAAAATCCTATTCTAACTGTATCTTATGCATGTGACCCTATAGGCCCCATTTACGTTGGCAGTGAATGTTCTAATTTATGACATCACAAGAAATGAGCAGTATCTAGAAACACATCATTGCTACCCAAGTAATTTGGAAAGTTGGAGAACAACTTCAACCTACAATCTAGGATTAGTGTTACCATGATCATATAGTTCCTTTGTCTCTGATATATGGATTGAACTCGAGGCATGGAATCATCATCCTCTCAACATTCAATCCATGTTCCTTGAACTATAACAGACTGTCTGAGGTGTGTGTGAGCTCACATATCACATATTGAGTCACATGAGTATGGCAGTCTCACTTATCAAGAGGCATGGATATCATCTCCTATAGGAGGGACAAATCCCATGTACATCACTCACACTCAATCCCCATGTGTCAGAGTACCCGATCATCACCTTTATGGAAACCCTTATTTAAGGTTATGTTGGATGATGTCAAAGTATAATGAATGAAATGTGATGAGTGTAGTGACTTTAGGGCTTAGAACTACAATCACCACTATCACTACAAAAGTTGATTCTGACTACCATTCCATGGGCTCCATGTATCACTCTCAATGTGGATCTGTCTGATACACTATTCTCTAGCATGTACTTGTGTGCTTGACTTGATATCACATATCATGAGTAATGAGACTCTATCATCAGTCAACACTCACTCTAATCTTATGTAATATTGTTGTCTATTTTTCTTCCACACTAATGTCTGACTAGGGGCATAACAAAAATGTATCTACTCTTATCATACATATGATCTCACCGTTAAGGTCCTAAACCTAAAGACATATGTCATCGAGTCACATCATTCTTTAGACATATACTATGTATGTGTCATAATCTCATGATTGAGACAAACATAATAGACAGAATTGCCTTTATCATTATCAAATCAGGTATCTATGCCCCATTAAAATTATCATATGATTAGATATCTGGGCATACATACCAACATACCCCACTTGCACTTAGAGCCAATCTCCCACGATTCTTTTTACAAGTGATCTTAACATGTTAATCATGTTTCTTCTGTGTAAAAACTTTTATAAAGGGTTTAGGAATGTTTGCTTCAAGTCAGTATTTTGCAAATTTTCACATCTCCTTGTTGTATGACCTCTTGCATGAGTTGGAAGTGTTGTAATATGCTATCTAAGATTCCTTGCCTATCCAGTAGCTCCATTATTATTACAATATTTCTATTGTGTCATCAATGGTTGGAACCTCCTACAAGTTCATCCCATGAACTTCCTAATCCATACAATATCCTCCATTATGTTAAAAAATAGCAAGGTACTCGACTTCTACTATAGGATTAAACAACTGTCTCTAGCCCAGAACTTTTCCAACTTATAGTTCTCATTATAAGGTCAAAAACAAATTTAGATTGCAATCATTAATTTTATTTGTCATTTTAGAACCTTGCATCGGTGTAACCCTTTACACCCAACTCTTCCTTATTGCTATAACCAAGGAACCAATCCTCTTAGTGCTTCTCAAGTACTTAAGGATGTTCTTTGTGGTAATCCAGTGACTCTCATTGGGATTTGACATATATCCACTCATCATGTCCAAGACATATGATATAATTGGATCTATATGTATCCTTTCATCATGTCCAATACATATGATATAATTGGATATCCTCTCATCATGTCCAATACATGTGAGATAACGGGATGAGTATATAAAATTGCATACATGATAGATCCAATTACAAATGCATATGACATCTTGTTCATGTTTTCCAATTCTTCACAAGAACTGGGACATTGGACCATTGAGAGACTAATCCCATGGGACATGGACATATTTTGTTTCATTGAGTCCTGCATGCTGAACTCCTTCAACAAGTTGTCAATGTATACACTCTTTCTTAGTCAAAGATCTTTATATATCTATATGTATAGATATCAATTCCTATCACATGTGATGCTTTTCCTAAACCCTTCATAGAGTCCCAACCAAGTTAATATTTGTAATATTAGGATGTTATTCCCCATCATTACGTGGAATATAAATATGATCCCAATCAACTTTTATAATAATAAATTTCATCTTCATTGTGACTGAAGTCAAACTCTTTAACAATCTTGTCAAATATAAGATTCCAACTCTGAGATGCTTGCTTCAAACCATAGATTAAACTTTGTAGCTTACAAACTTTATTTGCATTATTGGGTTTATAAAACCTCTAGGCTATTTTACATACACATTTTCATAATTATTCCAGTTAAGGAATGCAATTTTAACATCCATATACCAAATCTTATAGTCATAACAAGTTGCAATGGCAATCATGATCCAGATGGATTTATCCATGGCAACTAGTGAAAGGATTTCATCATGTTCAACACTTTGAACTTGTTTGAAACCTTTTGAAACCAATATAACATTCCATGTTGGTCTTCTTCTTGAAGACCCAATTCCACCCTATGAGTTTTAACCCATTCAGGTGGATCCACCGAGGTCATACCTTGTTGGTGTACATGGAGTCCATCTTGGATCTCATGGCCTCAAGCCATGTCTCATATCCTAGTCCCTTAATAGTTTCTGGGTAGGCTTATTGACTCATCATTATGACCAACTTACTGCCTTATTGAGCCATAAGATATCATAATCTTTCAAGCTCAAGGCGTGTTCCACTAGAACTATGATTTATGTGAGTTACATAAGGAACTTGAGATTTCACAATAGCTTGTGATTCTCCATGTTCCTATTGTACCTCTTTAGGTTCAATGTTTTCTTATTGGTCTCAAACTTTTCAAGTTCTACTTTTCTCCCATTGATTCCTTTGGTATTAAATTCCCTTTAGGAATACAACCATACTTGTAACAAACATTTTTTCTTTTGGATTGAAATAGAAGTAGTATTCAACAAAATAACATTTATGTGATTTGTGGACAAAACCTTTTAAGAAAATATTTTCTTATTTAGGTTTTCATTCCTAATCTTTATAATAGAAATATCAAGACACTTCTCATTCCATATCTCATATGGTGTCTTTCAAACCAATTTAGATGGTACATTGTTTAGTGTAAATCAGTGCCAAAAGAAAATTGGAAGATTATCTAGATTCTTGATTATCACACCATGACTAACATGGTGTTATTCCTTCTTTCTGATACACTATCATTGCGTTTCAGATGGAGTTCATCATGATACACTATACTGGTCTCCAAGAAGGTTCTCAAACTCTTAGTTCAAAGTATTTTCATATCGATCATATCAAAATTTTCAATACTTATACCTAGCTGGTTATGTACTTCATTTATGATCTTGTTGAACACTTAAAAGAGATTCAAAATTGTATTTCATTAAATAAAAACTACCATATATACTAATATCATAAAAAAATATAATGAGGTACTAGTAACCACCTCTAGTATTTATTCTAAAAGGTCTATAAACATCACTATGTATGAGACCTAATAGAATGGTCACTCTCCCACTACATCTAGTGAAGATGCTTTTGTCATATTACCCAATAAATAAGACTTGCATGTATCTATTGGTTCAATAACCAAAAAAGTCTAAATAACCATAGTTATGGGTTCTAGAAATGCATTTTTCATTTGTGCACTCCAAACGACAATGCTATAGGTATTCATTGTTTGAGTCATTAAGTCATTCGATACATGTATCATACTCATTTGTCTCTTCAACTGTTAATTATAAATTATGAGACATAGGGAACTACCATATAAGATCTTATCTTTCAAAGTAAATCATTAAATATATATTCATAATATTCATGTCCATACAAGATACATGATGTTTTTCATTAATGGAAGGTATATAATATCAATTCACTAATTCTATTACATACCCATTACATGAATGATAGGCTCCAATTGCAGTGGCAACAACTCTTGCTCCGCATAGTTCTAGCTTACTTCTTCTCAGGTCATGAAGTGGAGATCTCTATCTCCTTCTTCTTCCTGCGTTCCTCTATGTAATGAGGACAATTCCTTTTCCAATGTCTAGGCTGGTGACAATGGTGGCTTTTTCCTTCCTTATTCACTCCTCCCTTAGCTTTCAGTGTAGAAGACTTTGGTTTTTGGCTAACTTTATAACTCTTCTTAGCTTTGGCTTTACCCTTGAACTTCCCTCTATTTATCATAATCACATATTTGGGCTTGTCCTTCTTCATCTGTGCTTTAGCTATCCTCAACATGCCAAGTAATTATGACAACAACTTGTCAAAATCATTCATATTCTAGTTCATGACAAATTGGTTGTATGATTCTGACAGTGACTACAAAATCACATATGTGGCCTACTCTTCACCTAAGGGAAATCCCATTCTAGTAAGGTTCTCCACACACCCAATCAACTTGAGTACATGAGGACCTACTGGATCTCGTTTAGCCATATTACACTTGAACAACAACTTTGAAACGTAATATCTCTCTTACCTTGCCTGATCTTGATACATGTTCTTAAGATGTGATACCATTTTAATAACATCCATGTTCTCATGCTATCTCTGCAACTCATTGTTCATTGAACATAGCATCAAGAACTTGACATCCATGACATCATCAAAGTGCTTGTTGGGAGCATCCCTGTCAACCTTAGCCACAACGGGAGTGGGTTCATACGGCTCTGGTGTCTCTAGAAGATATAGCTTGCGGTCTTGAGTGAGAATGATTCTCAACGTCCTAAACCAGTCATGGAAGTTATTCCTATTGAGTCTGTCCTTCTCAAGGGCCGATAACAAATAAAACATGTTTGTGTTTACCATTACATTCTACAAAAGAAATTGCAACTTTCTTAAAACATTTTGATTAATTTGATTTGATAAGTTTGACGATATTCGTTAGGCTTTTAATTAATTATCGCTCCTACTATTTTTTTCAAATTTATAACCCTCACTTATTAACTCAGAAGATTCCTCAATAAATAGAAGAAGAGGAAAATCTAAATTAACATGGGATGAGCTTATAAAGAGAGATTTTGAATCTCTACATCTCAACTAAAATATGGCCCATGATAGAGTTGAATGGAAATGAAGGATCCATGTAGCCAACCCCAACATAGTTGGGACTAAGGCTTAGATGATGGTGATGATGATAATGATTGTCGTGTACCCCTTCTAGTGAGCCAAGATCCATATTTCATAAAATCATGAGTTAACTTTGGCTGATCGCCCACAACTTGACTATTTAGGTAGACAATGTTTGTCAATTGCATCTCATGCAACTCTTGGATAGATGGTGTGCACAACTCTTTGTCATAATCCATCTGCATGCTTTTAGGTACTTAATCCCATTAAGATCTCCTAGTTAATCTTGGCCCAAAAGCCAACACGATAGAGTATGTACCCTACTTTGGCAAATTGACATGCCCACCACCACACTTCCATGAGATAGACAACACATCATGCTTTAGTATAACCTATGCTTGTTCGATCAAGCTTTTCATGTGTTTCGCTTATGGAAAGAATCTTAGACTTAATATTTATATTGAGGGATTTTATATAAATACATATACATAGTCAATCACTACATACTTATAGTATGTATCATATACATGCTATAACCACAACGAAAACATGCAATTGAAATACACAAGCGATGGTTGTGGTCATTCTATTGTAATTCCATGGAGGCACACAGAATTACTACCACCTAAGGTCCACATATGTAGAAACATATTTTTGATGAAGATCTGTGCTGGAATCAGTCCAGGATGATCAGTTCAACCCTTGAATCGGTCAGCTAGCCTCTTGGTCGGTCGATTGATTTTTGAAATGGTTGTCTAGTTTTTAGGTTCAAGTGAAGTCTGGAAACCTCCAACTGATCGATTGGGCCACCAGTCGATCATTTCATCTCCTCATGCCGTCTGGCCTTCTTGATCCTCCAGTTGATCAGTTCTCCTGGTGTAGAACGTCTTCTCATGATGACATAGATTAAAACTATATATTTCATATTACAATGTAAAAGAGGAAACCTCGAGTTACATTCGAGGGGAATTAGGAAGAAGATCATTATTTTACATTTAGAAAGAAGGAGAAAGGCTCAGTATGAAAATTAAGTAACAACAAGAAATAAACCAAACAACCAAGCATACAATCTATAGGGGTTTTTAGTCAACCATGCTCACATGCACCATTAAAACACTTTTAGGGCAACATGTATGGATTGCATATATATATGTATATGTATATATATATATATATATATATATGGAATTGTATATGCAATTTAATCAGATATGTGCATTAATCATTTTAATATCCACAATGTATGCAATAAAATAAATATGGTCATATTGATTTAAATCCATATACACTATAAATTGATGTGGCTCTGATATCATTGTAAGGAAATCAGGGCAATAGATAAGGAAGAAAAAATAAAACTTTGTTGCCCGATTCCCTAATCAGCAAAATCTCATCAACAATGATGTATCTAGGAAGGAAGATAACAATAGTTATACCTGGTCCTAGAGCAAGTCTAGCGACAACTATTGATGCAATGTGCTACTTTGTTGAGTTACACCTGGACGGATGTCATCATCGACCTCCTGGTCTGAAACCTCATAAAGTGGTCGACGACATCCTCCTATTGGCAGGAAACAACCTCCTTGCCTCTGTAGTAGTCCATGTGGACCATCGAGAACTCCATGTTGAGCTACCAGAGCCAATGTGAAGGAGTTTTCCTTCTGATCATCAATCTGTTAGGATTGAAAAATTCTCCCACAATTGTCTCTCCCTTGTTGTTCCTCCCTTAAATGGATAGAACTTGCTCATGCTCTCTTGGCTACAACAACCAGTGTGGATAACAATTTTTAAATCTTATTGTTGTATCTGGGAAGCCCCCAACACCCCTCTATTTATAGGAGGGCCATGTTCATGGTTTCCTATCGGTCTGGGAGTTGAAAAGAATGAATTCACGAATTTTCTAAAACCCACAAACAATGAAGATGTCGATTTGCATGTCCAACAAGTTAGTTTATGCCATGAACTGGTGGGTTAGTGAAGTCTCCTATTTTGAATCACATTGCTATTCAATGCACAATTAATGCAAAACATGACATCAACAATTATCCTTGATCCAATTGAATGGACCATTGCACCTGGCAGTTCATCACATGAATCGGTCGCTTCACTTAGTGAACTGGTCAGTTCATGCCTTGGTTTAGGTATTGTTCAACCAATGTTGTCTCTAATTGACCAAACACTCCAACCGATTTATTCAACACTTGAAGCGGTCGATTAAGTCAATCAATTTTGAACCTCAATTGTTTAATTTAATACCTAAACACTTTTAGTAATCAAGTTAAATATCATTCGTGTATAAACTCTTATTCTAAGTGTATCCTATGTGTCTGACCCTATAGGTCTCAATTTATGTTGGCAGTGAATGTACCTGACCAATTTATGTCATCACAAGCAATGAGTGGTATCTAGAAACACATCATTGCTATCTGAGTAATTTGGAAAGTTGGAGATAAACTTCAACCTACAACCTATGATTAGTGTTACCATGATCATATAGTTCCTTTGTCTCTAATATCTCGATTGAATACAAGGCATGGAATCATCATCCTCTCAACATTCAATCCATGTTCCTTGAACTAGAATAGACTATCTAAGATGCACGTGAGCTCACATATCACGTATCAAGTCACATGAGAATGGCCATACATTTCTCAATCTTGCTTCTCAAGAGGCATGGATATCAATCTCCTATAGGAGGGAAAAATCCCATCTACATCACTCACACTCAATCCCCATGTGTCACAGAGTACTCAATCATCACCTTTATGCCAACCCTTATTCAAGGTCACATTGGATAATGTCAAAGTACAACAAACGACATGTGATGAGTATAGTGACTTCAGGTCTAAGAACCACCATCACCACTATCACTATGAGAGATGATTCTAACTACCATTCTATGGCTCCATGTATCACTCTCAAGGTGGGTCTGTCTGATACACTATTCTCTAACATGTATATGTATGCTTGACTTGATATCACATATCATGACTAATGAGACTATGTCATCAACCAACACACACTCTAGTCTTATGTATTATGGTTGTCTATTTTACTTCCACAGTAATATCTGACTAGGGACATAACAAGATTGTATGTACTCTTATCATACATATGATCTCACTGTTCAAGTCCTAAACTTGAAGACATATGTCATCGAGTCACATCATTCTTTAGACATCTACTACGTATGTGTCATCATCTCAAGATTGAGACAAACATAATAGACATAATTACCTTTATCATTATCAAATTAGGTATATAATGCCCCATTACAACCATCATATGATTGGCTCTCTGGTTATACATACCAACATCATTGAGGATGTCTCTATCAAGGTTGGTAAGTAACCCTATGTTCCTTGTGATTTTGTCATGATGGATATTAAGGAGGATCTTTGTGATAACATGTATTTTCACTCATTAAATTAATGCACATCTTGAATCCTTCAACACTCTAATATGGGTAACAATCTCCCTCACACCCAATTATATAATTTGTGATCACCTTATACTCAATTGATGGAATGGAATCCCATAAATGTCACACCATGCTTAATTGACTACAGTTGAATGCATAATTTCACTAGTGAATTTGTATTTTCAAAATTGAGTACCGTCAAAGTTATAATTATCGATCCAAACTTTGGATATAAAAACTAGAGAAAATTTGTGAACCAACGGTGAAAATTTTATGTCAATTGGACTTACAGTTTAAGAGATATGAGCTTTGCAAGGTGGACAAAGAAACACAATTTCGAGACAACTTAAACACCTCAACAGTCCATGGCATTTGCCCTCGACCAATGAGAACACTCCACATTGGAGCAACAGATCCACACTCCCAACCATCAGATTGACTCATGGTTCATGATGGATCCATATCCAATGGCCCTCAGTCATCTTCTACCTTATATCAGATCAAGTACAACAATCCTACCTACTCCCTATTTGCTCGGCCAATTTGGCTCCTCTAGCCCCCATTATTTAAATTGACAAACCCTTTGCAATTCTTTCTTATTTCCTTTGGTTTCCCCTTGTTTCCCCTTTCATTTCATTCCCTCCTTTACCTTCTTTCCCTTTTTTTTGCACCTCTGGAAACACCATGGCACCGAGCTCCGACGAGCTTGGTTCTGCCCCCCTCTGGCCATAATGGGCCGTGTACGATGTCGCTCCTAGCTTCGTGTGATGATGGTGACCCGATCGAATACTTCCTTTTTCCTGTGCGACCCTCCATCCCCCTCACCCACTTTCATCCACCACTGGCTGCCACCGCGTCCTGAGGGCTGACCGTTTCTGGTCTCCCATAGGGGCGATGTACATACTTTCATCCGATGTGGAGCGGGTCTAGCATGGGTCCTGATCAGACGGTCGACATCGCCGCAAACTCCAGCCAGAGACTCGGGTATGGGATGCACCAGCCGAGTTCGATAAGGCCCAAGAAGCACCAAACCGAAGGCTCACAGAGTCAGATACATGAGCAAGAGTGCCTATTCTAACCCTTGGATCTCGATCCAAGGGTCCTCATTTCCTGAACCAACGTAATTTTTTTGAAAAATCATATCTTTTTTATGCATGATCAAAATATGGACATCCAATATGTCATTTTGATCACAAAAATGTGATCTTTTCATTACGAATACTTCCAGGCACTATATTTTCTTACTTCTCTACTAATATTTCAAAATACATGCTTTTGAGGTCCCTTTATGATGTTGTATGCTATTGGATGCATTACCTTGATATGTTGTGTCCTAAACTTTGATTGTAACCTTATATCAGTAATTTTAATACCCTCTTCCATCAATAGTGGAACTTTCTAGTTTTTTCACCCTAAAATGATTTTATGATGATAAAATGACCTAAAAAGGGCCTTCATGCTACATGTTGCTTCTTTTATGTCTAACCCTAATTGAATGTGCTTCTAATCCTCATGTATGACCAAAATCAGTAACTTTTGATTCATGTTCAACTAATATTCGAACTTGTCCATGCTGTCATCCTAATTTGATTTGGTTATGTGCTTTGAACCTTAAAACATGCATGTTAAAGACACATTGATGTTGAATCTCAAACCTAACTCACATGTGGGCCTTCTATGTCCAAAATGATTATGTGAACTCCTTAATCAATAACTTATCATGCTTGGTGCATCTGAATACCTAGTGAATTATGTATGTTCTCGAAGGCAATTAAATTCTTAAATATTGACTTAAAATATGACCTAGTAGTATGTTGATAATTGAAGCTCTAGTCTCTTGAAAATCTTGCCCTAAAGATCACCCCTTCTATATAATGATCTCAAATCAGTATCTTGGTGGTTTTTATGATGCATAACTTAAGTTGACTTCATCTATAATCTAATTATGACAATCTTGCATGATATTGACTAGTTTGACTATGTTGATGCTTATGTTGACTAAGCTTGCTCAAATCTTAAGATATCCCTATTTAATGATCTAATAACCCTAACCTTAGCTGTGATGTGTCACCCTAATCCCTAGATGAATCCATGATGTATGATGTATCTAGATAATGAACTTGTATGACTAGTTGAGATGTTCAAAACATTGTTGAAGGAAATGAGTGCCAAGTCTTACATGACACATCCAACCACCATGATTATGAATAATGAGACTAAATCTTGCTGATATTAATCCAATTACACTCACTTATAATGTCAGGATCTCTATGATGACTTCACCGCCAAGATCTAATCAAGCTTTCATATATGGTTTTCTAATCAATGATTAATCTTATGCTCTATTCAGAAGGTACGTTTTCCTGTTGACCCTACTATGATTTTGGCTTGCTTGTATGTATGCACGTATGAATGCTTGGATACTTACTTACTTGGTTGAGCTATTGTTCCTACGATTACTACTTTCATGTTTGAGTATTCTACATTGACAAACCTTGATATAATACACATAATACCATTATGCAACCTAATGTTGACATAATGGGTAAAGGAACCTAAAACATGCTTGTACAAATCATATCTTTAAGTGTTCTCACTTTTCTTCTTCTTCTTGAATATGATTATGTTTCTATCCAAGCAAGTTTTCTATTGCTCTTAAACTACTTACATGTCTTTTCATAGCGTACTTAATGCTTTAGCAGTAATATATTTTATTTATCGAATTTGTACTTGCCAAATGAAGATCCACTGCACTCAAGACTCTAAGCTCTGAATGAAATACAAATGGGTATACTTGAATCTAGAAATGGGTACATGTTTCTGTATCCCCTTTTAGCATCTTGTTTTATCTCATGTTAATAATTTTACATATATATTGAATGTGTGAAATATTTGATCCATTTTACAGATGGGTGCCCAACCCCTAGTGCCACTGACTATCTAGTCAGTGGCGGTAGGAGGAGGGTAACAAACAGTTCTGTGACAAATGGTATTAGAGCGAAACACACATGTCTCTATATGTGTAAGGCATAACACATATTCCCCTAAAGCTTAGGGAGTCTTCTAGAATCTCACCTCTTCTTTAAGGACTACCTAAGCCACCCAAGTAGATGATGAATAATTAGTCTTCTCATCTCCTCATGTGATTCTTCTCTCATGACTATTAATCACATGCTTTCTCGATTATGTGTAGCTTATGCACGGGAAAACTAAAATTGATTTGAACTCATGAAAGTCGATCTAGATGATAATTCCATGATCTGATCTTGAATGAAAGACCCTATTTTATAAATGAAACTACAAGTGAAAGTAATGTACACATGTGTAAAATTCACACAAACTCAATGTTACCAATTTGATATAAGTGTGTTCTATTTTTGAGGTAAGTCCTTGATGTTGTAATATAAGATGGAACTTATGTTCTGTACCCCATGTTTGATATAGTCCCTATTGACTAAACCTATGTTGTCCCTATTGATCAACCCCAAACACATCTAAGAAAAACTGTCCCTATTGATATGTATCACGTCACATACTCTGGCACAACTATACATGAGGCATCTCCTTATTGAACTCCATGCCTCTCTTGCAAGCTCAATTTTGAATAAACATGATGGACATGAATATTACTAAAGCCCTATTATGATCAAACTCTGGAGTTCTCAATTTGACTTCTCGATTTCTAAAATCTACCCTTACCTTGATCTTAAAAGGAAGGGAATGAAATTATGACTCTGATCTTGCAAAATCTTGAAGTATGGTTGCCCTATTATGATCTTGACGTGTAACTCATGACCTTGTGAAATACATTTTGATAGTCGATTCTTGCCCTATTTTGATATGCTTGATAACTCATGACCAATGTAGACTATTGTGTTAGGTTAGGGTGGTAGTTTACTTGTGACTCCCCTAACCTAGGTCACACCCCCTTTATGACTACCTCTAAGTTGTCATCTTGTTGATTATTTAGAGCTTGGAAAGGAGCCCCTTCCACACACCTTTGATTTCTTGACCTAAGTCCCTAATGGGTTATGTCTATGATGATGTTGATACTCTATCTCAAAATCTCTATTTAATGACGATCTTGGAATGTGATGATGTTGAATATAGCTAGTAGTCAAGTTCTTAAGAATACCTAGGCCTAGATCATTCATCAACCATGAATACCATGACAATAAACTCGATATTGATGCCATGAAATGCTGAATAATGATCAAAATGTTGCTCGATTATTGTATATTGATGAATGATCACCCCTAGAAGGGTGAGCTAATCAATCAGTTTAAGAATTGAGGTAACCTTGAATATCACTAAATATTTGGAGGGTTAAGTATATTAAGCATGAAAAAATACGTATATATTGAGTATAATTCTTTAAAACCCAACTATGCCATCTCTAAGGGATGTGAGAAAAAGTCACTAAGGAAGTGGTTGATAGTAGGTGACCAAGCCAAGGAGGGAAGGCCAACATGAAGACCAAACCCAGGAGGGAAGGCCACTAAGAGGCCAAGCCCAGGAAGGAAGGCTAACATGAAGACCAAGCCTAGGAGGGAAGGCTAACATGAAGACCAAGCCCAGGAGGGAAGGTCACCAAGAGGCCAAGCCCAGGAGGGAAGGCCAACACAAAGACCAAGCCCAGGAGGGAAGGTCACCAAGAGGCCAAGCCCATGAGGGAAGGCCAATATGAAGACCAAGCCCAGGAGGGAAGGTCGCCAAGAGGTCAAGTCCACAAGGGAAGGCCAACATGAAGACCAAGCCCAGGAGGGAAGGTCACCATGAGCCCAATGTTGGGACACAAAGTAAATAAGGTGCAACCTAAGAGATGAAGAAAAATCTGGGTTAAAGAATTACATAGAAAATAATGCACTCGTATGTTGTTGAAGAAAGCTCAACAAAAATTGGAATATCTAAAAAAAAACTAGGAAGGGTAGAGCCCTAAGTCACACGTAAGGTATAAAATAAGAAACTAAACCCTAGATTTGAAATGTTTAGACTGTGACTTTGATGTCCAAATTTGACTCTCGATACTGAATAACAAAATCTTGACTCTTGATTTATGATATTGATTTGAAGCCTATGATCATCCTATTTGGATCTTGAGATCACCCTCAATATATGACTGCTGACTTTCATGTTCCCAAATTGAAAAAAGTTGAAATGATGATTATGTTTACTCGCTCGATTTATGACTTAGGGGTGAGATCCATGTGGACTAGGGTGGGACCTTCCATTAATCTTAAACATGAAATCAGATATTGAACATGAAATCACGATGTTGAAATATGATGTTTGGCTCAAATTGTTGAAATATGAATTCTCAATCATGGATGTATAACCCCACCTAGGACAATGTAGAAGTTAAGACCATAAATTTTGGAAATGAAAGTCACACTTTACTCTTGATTCAAAGAGCTCTATTTGTTTGACCTAAAGATGTGATCTATCCAAAATTGTGATCTATAGGATAATCTCTCCAACTTTTTTATTTATGTAATGATCTCTCCAAGTTTTTAATCTACATGACTATGCTTGGACTATGAGGCCCAATTTCTCAATTTCAAAATAGTGGTGATGAATGTTTATTATTGTGATATGGAATATGAAATCTCAAACTTGATTGATTGACCTAATTTTAGAGACAAAATTCCTTTTAAAGTGGGGAGGATGTGATAACCTGTATTTTCACTCTCATTAAATTAATGCACATCTTGAATCCTTTAACACTCTAGTATGGGTAAAACCTCCCTCACACCCAATTATATAATTTGGGATCACCTCATACTCAATTGATGAAATGGAATCCAATAAATGTCACACCATGCTTAAGTGACTATAGTTGAATGCATAATGTCACTATTGAAAGTGTATTTTCAAAATTGAGTTCCATCAAAGTTATAATTATGGATCCAAACTTTGGATATAAAAACTAGAGAAACTTTTTGAACCAACAGTGAAAGTTTAATGTCAATTGGGGTTATAGTTGAAGAGATATGAGCTTCGCAAGGTGGACAAAGAAACACAATTTCGAGACAACTTCAACACCTCAACAATCTGTGACATTTTCTCTTGACCAATGAGAACGCTCCACTTTGGAGCAATAGATCGACACTCCCATCCATCAGACTCGATGGATCCAAATCCAACGGTCGTCGGTCATCTTATACCTTGTGTCAGAGCAAGTACAGTAGTCCTACCTACTCTCTTTTTGCTTGGTCAATCCGGATCCTTCAGCCCCCATTACTTAAATTGACGTCCCCTTTGCATTTCTTTCTTCTTTCCTTTAGTTTCCCCCTTCTTTTCCCTTCATTTTGTGCCCTCCTTTCCCTTCTTTCCCTTTTTTTCCCACCGCCAAAAACACCATGGCACCGAGCTCTGGTGAGCTTGGTACTGCCCCCCTCTGGCCACGATGGCCCGCGTATGATGTTGCTCATAGCTTCACGTGATGATTGCGACCCGATCAGCTACTTCCTTTTTCCTGTGCGACCCTCCATCCCCCTCGCCCACTTTCATCCACCACCAGTTGCCACTGCATCTTGAGGGATGACCACTACTGGTCTCGCGTAGGGGCGACGTACAAACATCGTCCAATGTGGAGCGGGTCTAGCATGGGTCTTGATCAGACGGTCGACATCTCCACAGACTCCAGCTAGAGACTCAGGCATGGGCTGCACCAGCTGAGTTTGAGAAGGCCCAAGAAGCACCGAACCGAAGGCCGACAGAGCTGGATCCATGAGCAAGATCGCCCATTCTAACCCTCGGATCTCGATCCAAGGGTCCTCATTATTTGAACCTAGGTAAAATCTTTGAAGAATCACATCTTTTTGATGCCTGATCCAAATATGGACATCCATATGTCATTTTGATAAAAAAATGTGATCTTTTCATTATGAATACTTCCAAGAACTATATTTACTTTCTCCTCTATTGATATTTCAAAATACATGCTTTTGAGGTCCTTTATGATGTTGTATGCTATTGGATGCATTACCTTGATATGTTGTGTCCCAAACTTTGATTGTAACCTTATATCAATAATTTTAATACTCTCTTGCATCAATATTGGAACTTTTCTAGATTTTTCACCCTAAAATTGTCTTATGTTGATAAAATGACCTAAAAAGGGCCTTCGTGCTTCATGTGGCTTCTTTTATGTCTAACCCTAATCGAATGTGCTTCTAATCCTCATGTATGACCAAAATTAGTAACTTTTTATGCATGTTCAATTAATATTCAAACTTGTCCATGCTAGCATCCTAATTTGATTTGGTTATGTGCTTTGAACCTTGAAACATGCATGTTAAAGACACATTGATGTTGAATCTCAAACCTAACTCACATGTGGGTCTTCTATGTCCAAAATGATTATGTGAACTCCTAAATCAATAACTTATCATGCTTTATGCAACCAAATACCTTGTGAATCATGTATGTTCTCTACGGTGATTAAATTCCTAAATCTTAACTCAGAATATGACCTAGTATGTATGTTGATAATTGAAGCTCTAGTCTCTTGAATAACTTGCCCTAAAGATCACCCCTGCTATATAATGATCTCAAATAAGTATCTTGGTGGTTTTTATGATGCATAACTCAAGTTGACTTCATCTATACTCTAATGATGACAATCTTACATGATATTGACTAGTTTGACTATGTTGACTAAGCTTGCTTAAATCTTAAGATATCCCTATTTAATGATCTAATAACCCTGATATTAGATGTTACATGTCACCCTAATCCCTAGATGAATCCATTATGTGTGATGTAGATTGATAATAAACTTGTATGACTAGTTGAGATGTTCAAAACATTGTTGAACGAAATGAGTATCTAGACTTAGGTGACACATCCAACCACCATGATTATGAATAATGAGACCTAATCTTACTGATATTAATCCAATTACACTTGTTTATAATGTCAGGATCACTATGATGACTTAACCGCCAAGATCTAATCAACCTTGCATATATGGTTTTCTAACCAATGATTAATCTTGTGCTCTACTTGGAAGGTCATTTTCCACTTAACCCTAATATGATATTGGCTTGCTTGTATGTATGCACGTATGAATGCATGTCTACTTACTTACTTGGTTGAGCTATTGTTCCTAATATTACTACTTTTATGTTTGAGTATTCTACTTTGACAAAGCTTGATATAATATATAGAATACAATTATGCAACCTAATGTTGACACAATGGGTAAAGGAACCTAAAACATGCTTGTATAAATGATATCTTAAGTGTTCTCACTTTGCTTCTTCTTCTTGAATATTATGATGTTTCTAGCCAAGCAAGTTTGCTATTAATCTTAAACTGCTTACATGCCTTTTCATATCATACTTAATGCTTTAGCATTAATATATTTTGTTTATTGAATTTGTACTTAATGCTTACATGTCTTTTCATAACGTACTTAATGTTTTAGCATTAATATATTTTGTTTATTGAATTTTTAGTTTCCAAATGAAGATCCGTTGCACTCAAGACTCTAAGATCTGAAATGAAATACAAATGGGTATACTTGCATCTAGAAATGGGTACATATTTCTCTATCCCCTTTTAATATCTAGTTTATCTGGTGTTACTACTTTTACATATATATATATTGCTTGTGTGAAATATTCGATCCATTCTATGGATGGGCACCCAACCCCTACTGCCATTGACTCTGTAGTCAGTGGGGGTAGGAGGAGGGTAACAAACAGTTCCATGACAATATTCGTTATCCCCTTATCTTTGGCTGGCCATTTCTAGCTATTGCTTGCGCCTTGATAGACATCAAAATGGGCACCATACTCTTATGCCTTAGACGACAAACTCTAGAATTTTGAGTATTTGAAAGTATGAGAAAGTTGAGTTTCAATAAGAAGTCTATCTTCTCGACTACATGGACGAGCTCTCCCAACTTCTTCTAGAAAGGGAATTTTATGACAATCCACTATAATCAACCCTTAAAACCCAATTGAATTCGACTTTGACGATGGGCAGATGCAACAATGCCACGTTCACCTTGACACTTTTGAGGAATTTTTCCCAACTGAAGTAGAGAACCTCAAAATGGTCTCTACCCTCAAAAAATAGAATGAGCCTCCAATGTCCCCTGAGAAGAAACCCATTCCGGAGCAACATCCTCAGTCATTAAAGAGGCACTGCTCCCTCTTGCATTTTCTCTTACACATCCTATCCAACATATCCAAGAGCTGATCTTTCAGCAAGTACCATCTCATCCATATCTCCATGTTGAATCCCAAGTGGCCCACACTCCCCTACCCACTTTTACACAACAACTTCCAATCGATGAAACCCCATACTTGTCTCATGAGTTAACAATACCATAGTCCTTCTAAGAGAATCTTATGTGGACACATGTTGTCAAATCCCCAGATACCAATCTCTTGATGCTTATCTAATAGACCCTAAATACCATAATGATGGGATTCCAATAAGTCACACTCTTTCCCCACCTCCACCTTATCGTAATAATTTTATTAGCCTCCCCATTCACTCTCATATATCCAACAATGGGGACCAATCAGGTATAACTCTAAATGTTTTCCTTCGTATTCCAACATGTATCATATTAATTGTAGTAGGCTCAAAGTAACAAGAATAGGAACGTGGATGAAGCCATAAGGGAAATGCAATCATTACACAAACTCTCCAATTTTCTCTCCTCCATGGTGGACCACTCAGTCGTCAGGCATGTGATATTAAACATGGCACTTGTAGGAGGAAACCCAACGATCTTTTTTCCTCCATCTTGGAATTGAGATTTTCTCATAATGAGAAAAATTTTAAGTCCAGGGTGGAGCATGGTGGTACGCTCCATGCCCACCCCCTCTATCTTCCTTTTCCAACATATTTATATTTTGTTTGCTTGCATGTAGCTTATTTTGCTTTTATTCATTTTCCTTTGTATGCGGTATGGGCCTTATCTAATCATCCAATTGCTTGATATGCTTGTAGTCAATGTATCCTATTAGTTGAAATGAATCCCTTACAACTTTATCATTTCAACATTTTTTTAAGAAGCACATGTCATCTAAGATCTCAATTAACACTATTTCTCGGGAAAGTTGGCAAGCCTGAATGGATAGATAGAAATCAAAACACAATGCATCTTTATTAGAAATTTGGAATTTACTTGTAAAGTTATGACTTCTTGCATGTTTTAGAATGGTGTAAAGACTCTAAACAGATGTTATAATACTCCCAAGGCACTAAAATTGTAAAAAAAAATCACAAGATCAGTCTCTTCTACATTTTTTCCTCCACCTTCTTATATTTTCATCCACTAAAAGAAAAAGAATAAAAAAGAGCCAAGAAAATGTGCCAAACTCCAAGTTTGGGGTGGGACACCCCCTTCTCCCCCCTCTTCCGCTTGTTCCATACCCCTCATAAATTTAATAGGGGTGTACAATCACAAAAATATGCCAAAGTGAACACTAAAATAAGTAGTCAATGTAACTACAAAAAAGAAATAAAAGGTCTCAAGTCAAATAGAGGAGAGACCTCTTCCTTCCATACCTCCATTCACTCTGCTTTTATACCCATGATAATCTACATAAGCCCACTAAATCTTTGAACCCTGGACTTGTGCATTACGTAAGAATGTGCGGGAGTAATAATAACTAAAGGGACATAACATCTAATTACTAGCAAGTTTTTGAAATAGAAGCAACTTATGAACCAGATTTGAGTCAAGAATGTTAGGAAATTGTATTTTTGTGGTTCTAGGAAATCATGGTGCTTGGCCTTGAAAAGATGGTGAGAACAAGGTAGTGCTATGTGAGTGAGGTGAACAAGGTGTCTGTATATATTGGTAGGTGTCTATGACTCCATGTTGCTTGAGGACGAACAATGATTTAAGTTCGGGGTATATCTAGTTTTAGAGTTAATTATCTTAGTTTTTCTATTGGAACTTTTATTTGATTTATTGTGCCTTTTACATGAAAAGAGACAATTTATTTCAAAGCCTGAAAATTCTCAAAATTACTCTTGCAAGATGTTTGCACAATTTCCCATAGTTCTTGATATATATATATATACATACATACATACATATATATATATATATATATATATATATATATCAAAATTGTTATACTGTTTGCATCTACACTCCAAATTTAATGTGCAAATATGCATTGGAAAGGGAACTCAATTTTCTATAAGAAGTCATATTTTGGACTTCTTTAAAACTTTTGACAAGATCAAAATTTGCTCAGAATTCCTGTAATGAAATTTTGCAGCAAGGAGAGTTGAAGAAGTTATTGTGAGGTTAAAGTAATTAAATGATGACAATTCAAAAAACTTCTCCATTATTTATTTGGAGGAAAAATTAATGTTGTCAAAGATACTCCTTTGACCAGACACAAAGTAAAGTTGATAAGTTCCATATGCTTTGTGTGTAAGAAAGAATGCATGTAAAGACGCAGTCAAATGCCAAAATGAGAAAGTGATCAATGCAGTGAAAGTTTGACCAATATGACTTCAAACTGAAGCGGGACATTCCTCTTAGGTTTTTCCCCTCCTCCCCCCATAAAAGGAGGGGGCAATTTAAAGAAAAAGGTTCTCTTCTATCCCACATCTAAGATTCTACTTTTCATACCCTAGTCTTTATTCCCTTGCATCATGTGAGTAGTTCCTCTTTATTGGGACATGGGAAGTAGCCCCATGATCTCCATATCTTATCTTAGCAACTGTAAAACTTCTTTAAAGTATAAAAGAGGTACTTACTATCCATTTGATAAATTAGAACGTGATCTAATCAGTCATGCTCCATGACACTCTTGATTTATGATGAAATAATCTTGGACTTGTGGACCTTGATTCCAGATAAATCACATGTGATCTCAGTAGAGACCCATTCTGAGAATAGAATGGACAATTGAACAAGGTCCTACGGATCACCAATGACCACATGACCGCAGAAAGTTTAATCCATGGTATCTAATTCTGAAGAGGATAAATCTCTAGTATTTCTAACCTTAAAAATATAAAAGGAACCTAAAAGTGGTTAATTTAATTATGGAGTTTGTGGTGATGAAACCCTAACTTCCGATAACTCCATAAAATTGGAATTAATTTTACCTGGTTGATTCCTTTTGCTCTTTGCTCTTTTCACTTCACATTCTATTTTTAACTTGGTTTCACATTATGCAATTTACTTTTGTTCCTTTCAATTCTACATTTTTGTTTCAAGCACTTTTACTTTAACAACTTTACTTCTTTATTTTAGAGTACTCTTTCTCCACATTTTGTGTTAAATATTGTTCATTGCTTTCAAATTCAAATTAATTCTTGAATTGTTGTCTCTAAGGATGGATACCTTTTGAAATACATCAATTCATATGTTTACAAGTGAATTGGTTAGCCATTGAAGGTACTCCAGAGACAATTTTGTCTCTGGTGAATTTTGTGTGTTGATGATGACACATCAGTGCTACAAACATATAAGAGTGGGAAGGCCTGAATAAATGGTAGAAACAAAGAAGGAAAACCACATAGCACAAAACTCATTCCAGACAAAATGGAGACAAACCACCAGACATAACCCATACACAGATCAAATCTGTGAATCTTTCAAACAATGGCACACAACTCAAAGAGGAGGAAACCTAGAAGGAATCAACAATTGAAACTGATAAGAGGGAGAAAACTGTTAGGCCTACCAAGACATGGAACATAAAGAAGATAGCTATAATAGATGACAAAAGACAAGTATTAAAAGAAATCAAAGGTATCAAGGAGCAAGGGGCATATAAATGTGTAGTCGTTTAGAGTGAACATTCCAAGAACCATACCATCCTACACTTAGATGTTCATGAGGTTATAGAAGAAGTGATGATAGTGGATGATAAGAATAAAGACTTTGAGATACCACACGAGAAAAGTAAGACCATGATCACCACATGGAGACTAGCATAACTGCCAATGACAATGAAAAGGAGTATACAGAGGCTGCTACTACCAAAATGACTAAAGGGGACCCTATAAATAACCAAGAGAACGTGGTTGAAGATATTGGTACCATTGAAAGCTGTAACAACCCTGTCTCCTGGTAGCCCCCACTTAAGGGAGACCAAGAGATCATAGCCATTATTCCAATTAACAGGATCAAAGGTTCGACAAATAATCAATAACAATTATCAAAATTTACCAACTAAACTGAAATCTGGTATAAAATAAAACTTTGCATACCTTTTTAAAACTTTGGTAAACTACTCTATCCAAAGCCTGGATTCATTCTATCTAATCCTCCTTGCACTTTATTTCTTATTTCCACAATGTGTCACTTTAGTGTTTGTTCTTTCAATTATTGTACCTAAAACGCCGACAAACAAAACGTCGGTCGGTATATAGGAGTATGCTGGTATGTGGGAACAACCAAAATTTCACAAATATGGCTAACAATTTAATTATCACCATCAGGGTAATTAGCAAACCAATTTAATTTTTCAATGTGTCATTCTCCACCGCTTTTTCCCTAACCCTGGAATACCCCTCTAGGGTTTCTCTTTTGCCAATGACTTAAGGCCACCTTCTCAATCCCGAGCTTGGTGCCTGGGGGTCACCTCTCATGGCGCCCCATAGTCATGCAACATAGACCACCTTCTCATTCCCGAGCTTGGTGTCTGGGGTCACCTCTCATGGTGCCCATTGGTCTACCCTCTTGGGCCTGACCTTTATGGCATCTTTCATCAGGGTGGCATGTAGGAGAGAGAATACACATGTATTTATATTTGTGATAACCATAGTGAATTTATGATTTTGCAAGTATGAACATACAAACAGTTAAGTTGCATTCAATGTGATTAACCATCTGAAAAACCTTTGGGAAAACTAATGCGATTAATCGTAATTAACCACATACCTATCAAGCTGTCTTGAATGCAGAATTAATTCAATCAATTAAGAAACCAAGCAAGCACACACAAGTTGATCCTAAAATAGGCATCCAATTTTTCTATCATTAATCATGCCATCAGGATCTATTAAACCGAGCTCGCTTCTTAGGGTTTCTAGTCCACTTTTAGGGTTTCCATTGCAATTAGCGTCTCTCTTCATCTATACTATTTTAAACCCTAATTTTATACAATTATTCACAAACCCTAATTATCACATCTATTCTTCATGAAAGATATTAAGGTTACCTTTTAACAACATATTACCCTAATTCGGATTAAGGGCACAATTAAAAGTCCATTAAGTCTCTTTTACATTAAAGCTACCATTTTTGTCCTTTCAATTCATGACACGATCATTAGGCCTAATTATCATCTTTGGTTCCTTCTGGATTAACAACTCATCTTTCATGAACCCTTTTTATCACTAATTCCACTTTTATTGATTAGAAAACCCTAATTACTACATTAAGGATATTTATCCACAATTAGGAACTTTTAGACTCGAAATAGCTTAGAACCATCATATCTCAGCTCTATTCGTGAATTTGAACAATTAAAGCCATTAAGAGTTACAATTACTAACATTAGGGTTTCAAGGCCCATTAAAGCTCATTTATGCACATGGAACCCTAAATTAGGCCAATTAACCACAAAGATCATCTTTTTAGATTTTAATCTCTCTTTTACCAACAACAGGTTATTATCAAATTAACTTGTTAATTGAGCTTCACTAAATCTCATTAACATCAAAATATAGGATTTTTCATTAGTAAAATCATTAAAGATAACATCTTTACATACTTTTTGAATTGTAAGCAGAATTCGGCATCAATTACATTTTCATTGCATTCCATGTATTTTTTTTTGATAAAAAAGCACTACTTATTTGTAATTTTCAGCCAAAGAACCTATTTTTAGTGAATTATGCAAGATTCATCAGTTTTCTTGAATATTCGATAGAGAAGGCTATTTACTAAATTTACTGGACCGTTTGATGTGTGGTCCGCTGGACCACACGGGATCCAATGATCCCCAATCTCACGCCAGACTCGTAATTGAAAAGAAACAAAAAAGCCATTATGCCCTTACCCAGAAAGAAGGAACGACAGGGTAGTTCTGTAATTCGCCTAGGTGCCTTCGTCTTCCTCACGCGAGCTGGCGGTCAACCCAGAGGTTGACTCTGGGATCTCGTCCACCAACGATCAAGCTAGGAGGCTCGGAAGCTTTGCTGCTGCCATCCGAACTCGACTAGGTCCTCAATTTCACGTTCGCATCGTGCCTCCACCTCCGTCAGATCGCCGGAGCTCCGACGAGATTGACTGGAAGATGAAGGGGAAGGTTAGGGTCATTCCTAGAATGGATCTCGTCATCGTGTTTTTCGTCACTCTCCAAAGATTCTGGGGTAGCAATTTGATGCGTTGGTGCCCTCGTGAGCCCCCTCTATAGATAGGGTCAAAGATACAGACCGACAGGTTGGGGAAGTTCCACCTTGGTGACAAAACCACCAACATGTTGGGTTGGTTCACACCAGAAACTTCTCCTGAAGCTAATAGAGTCCTTCTCGCTCCAAGACACCCTTTCCTCTTCAAGAAATCCTTCGATCAAGGACCTCACAGGTGGGCTCTGCACAAGATGTTCCCGTGCGACTGGGATTCACTCCCAGTCCTTGGATCGCCGATCCGACCGTCGCAATTAATTTGAACATCAGGAAAAATCGGGATTAAATTCCCAATATCAAATCGTGACAAAATTTATCCTTTCTACTTTAGGATAACTTCTAAATTATATATCTTGGAAACCGTGTATTAATTTGTAACCAAATTTTGAGGGAAATCTCCTTTTGGCTTTATCTACAAGCATGCCAAAAATGTATCCCAACTTCCCAAGGAAAAGTGTTTTTTCTTAAAAAATAAGTTATTCTTTAATAAGACTTATTTAATTGATATTTCCTCTTTCTTTTGCCATTATCTTATCATCTTGGATTCCTTGGACCTCAAGGAACCCTAAAGGCATGAAATCCAATCTCAGGGGATATTCCTTTACCCTTTCTTTCTTATTTCTTAATTAAGATATTTCTTTTCAAGGATTTCTCTTTATCTTTCATTTTCTTTTCCTCTTTTCATATTCCTTTTATTAGAAACCATATGTAAATGAATTTTACTGAATTGTGTCCATTAATGCCACTTTCTAGATATTTCCAAGTATTTCTCATGATTACTTTGCTTAATATCCATTATCATGCAACTTTTTCCATTAGTTGGACTTTTCTTCTTTTCTTCTCTTTTATATCCATTATTGGATTAATATATTAATAGGAACCACGAAATTCTTCTCAAAAGGGATATTTGCAAAGAAACCCATTCTTTGAAGCAAAGCATACCACCTTTTTAATTAAGTCCATATTCACAAAATTATTCATTTCAATTATGAAAACATATATAAAAATTGAGATTGTAACAAAAGCTCTACCACTCTCATAATCCCCATGCCACTACCTTTAGGAAGGACTATTAAAGGGAATGTTCTAAAGATGAAGACCACAATAACTAAATTTCCATATGAACATATTCTGAAAAGGTGAAGTGTGATGGAGTGAACTTTTAGAGGCTTCAAATTCCTAATGATAAATTGAATTAAAACATTTGAGTGGTACTAAGAGTTCCAAGTTTGCTTTGGAAAAATTTAAGTGTTTGGTACCATGATTAAGATCTCTTATCTTATGCCTTTTTGAAAATTTTAATTCATTGGTCAAATAGTGGTAACTTGGTACCAAAATTCAATAGAATGAAGCTTAAGTTATGATAAAGTTGTGACTAAAGTTTCATAATATTGGGATGTTCCTAGAATAAAATATAGATGATGGAAGTTGTTTAGATGACTAATATTGATGCATATAGCATTAAGTTTGAATATTTTGTTAGGTTAAGTTATAGGGACATTGAATTTCATGTGGGTTAGTGATCTATAAGAGAAACACAACCTTTTTCTTGATATACATGATGCTATTGGGTGAACATGTATAGTCACAGATATGGTTGAGCAGTCTCCATCTCAACCGCACACCAAGGCTCAACAATAAAAGTGTCTTCTACCTAGCGATTATGACTGCATCATGGGTAGAATGGCTATACCGAGCCTCTACGAAGCCCACGTCTAATCGTGGCCTAAGGAAGAGAGAGAGTAGTGGATAGTTTTCTTTGTCTTAGGGAGGCCTACATGTAGAATTGTATTTGAATGCATATACAAGATTGGAGAGAGAGAGAGAACGAGACCTCTCCCACACCACCATCTTCCCCATCACAGCTTGTAGATGTTGGCGGCTTCAGGGGCACCACACAGAGAGTTGTTTCTGAAATGGCCACGAGATCACTGTAGATGGTACTTGACTTGGAGAGTCCAGATGGTGGGGACAACACTTGGAGGAAATTAGGAAGAGGAGAAGGAAGATTGAATAGAGAATAGGCGATCCTTGTCGCTGACTGGAACTGCTCTAGTGGTTTTTTTGGGCACCAAAGCCCAGTTCATAGACAAAGATGACAAGCTCCCAATGTTCCCAATCATCTCCATTATTGAGTGTAGCCAGAGGATAAGGATGAGGATGAAGAGTTGTCACTACTTTCCACTTCGTGTTGGCATCACAGTCAGGTCCTCCTTGAAGCCGTTAAGGTTGCTCGATTCCTTGGATGGGAGAACCATTTCTTAGAGGCCTAAAACCCCTATGCTCTACCGCAGTTTTAGATTGTGGTGGCTTGGGTGGAAGAAAGCCCATGCTCACGGGTGCAACATGCAAATAGGAGCGTGTGGGCAGGTGCTGAGATGTGAAGGGAAAAGGACAACACCTGAACCAACCAAACCAATTCTGAATCGGCTCCAGCCCAGTGAACCAAACCGGCCAGACAAAGTGAAGTGTGGCCCAACACGAGGTAAGAGATGAGAGTCGTGCCCTTGGTGGACATGTGACAACTTTCGATTGTCTCATAAAGGTAAAAACTCTCAAAATATGTAGATATTCAAAAAATCATAGAAAATAGTCCGCTTATCAAAAAAATACAAATCATATACCAAAATTCTCATTAAAATGAGTAGAACATAATAGAATGATAATATTAGGATTTTAATGCACTAATAGTAGTGATATCATGTAAGTTGTGAAATGCTTATTTCATGGATAATAAATATCAAATGATGGCCTAAAATTATGATAATATGTCAGTAAATCCATATTCATATTTTTAATCCATTTAAGGTTAGTGATTATGATTTTGATGCACAAAATCATGTAACTTGATCCATATGAATAATTAGGGCTAATAACCCTAAATAAAATGTAATAAATACATACATGCTCAATAAGTGATGGAATTTATAGAGTAAGTTTATATCAGTAACTGGAAGCTAACATGTAATTCTAAGATCATGATGATACACATAATTCATTATAATATGTGATGACTCATAATATATGGTCTTGGAACCCTAAGTGGAGTAATGCATGTAACATAAGGTTAATTTGTGCACATAAGTATATGCAACCAAATAATCAGATGCCATATCTTAATCTGGAACCTAAGACTAGTAACATAATATCAAGATGACAAAACAAGTAATAATGAGAATATCTTAATGACTAAACCAAACCCTAAAATGGACATAGTTAGGGTTTAGATGAGATATAAAGTAATGGAGAATCTAATGATAGTACATGATCTTGTCTTAATTAGGGTTTGACCAAGAGTGATAGTTGACTCAGGAATAGGTGGTGATTAGGTTTGTCCTTCTTTAAGGTACGCCATTACCTCTTCCTTGGCTTATTATACAATATGCTTGTATTATATGCATAGTAAATACTTGGCATATGATATTGGATGCGATTATTGTTCTTTTATGATATCTTACTTAGTTTACCTTACTTATATGGCTATGAACACATGAAACATAAGATGTCTGATCCATTATATGATAGTACGAAATCTCTTTGGTAGATTAGTGCATTGATGGAAGTACTAAATCTCTTTGGTAGAATAGTACATGTGACCACCAAATCTCTTTGGCAGAATAGTGCATTTATGAAATTACTAAATCCCTTTAGCAGAATAGTACATGTGAGCACAAAATATCTTTATTAGAATAGTGTATTTGGTTGATCAACTTTACATATAATGGAAATGTGCCTAAAATATGTGTTCACTTTTGGTAACGAACATCTTTGTGCAAGTATATGCTTTTTCTTATATTTCTTTATAACTGCCAAGTATTAGTTTTATCGTATTGCCAAGATTAGTAATGAGAGGTATATAAAAAGACACATAGGCATACTCAGTACAATATTCTTGTATATTGTGCTGATGTGTACCACATGTAATCTTTTATTTAGGCTTGTGGTCATATGATCTTGAAGAACCAAGATAGTGTGAGTTGTATGGCAAGCTGGTGTACATGTGGACCTGTTGTCTTAAGATCCTATTGTTTAGTGGTAGTACATGTATATGTAAAAGTTTGCTGTTCAATATGTAGTATTAAATGTTGTAACAATTCAACATGTTATTATATGTTGAATGGTGAACACGTGTTGCGGTTTTATTGTTGTTCATGTGCATGTGCTACTGTTTTTTCCTTCTGACTTCCTCTGATTTTCTTCTTCATAGCTGAGTGGGTGGTGTTTAAATTGGGATTCTCACCGAGGTGAGGTTTCAATTTGGACGTCACACATTAGATTAAGTTTTAGAAAATCCGGGGATGTCACAGGTGATATCAGAGCATGAACAATAGCAAAACCTGCCATTTTCTCATTATGCAACTCAAACAAAAGAAAAATTTGAACTTCAATAATCTTTAGGGTTAGATTAGTCATATTTTAGAAACTAGATCTGACCTAGCCTATAGGCTAGTACCTAGATGTCTGAGAACTAGGTCTGGACTGGTGCTTGTTGTATAACATGTCCTTAGGTGTCATTCTTTCCTTATAGTGCAGCGGTATGGGTCGTTGCATTATTTGGAAATGTCGTACATTGAGGGAAGAGAAATCCTAGGCATATGATGCTCGTTGTCTAGGGTATCTACACTAGTATACACTTTGTTCTCACCCTTTCACTAGTTTTCATGGCACTATACTCTCTACTATGTGTGGGACACTCATTTTCAATATTTGGTTTTTGATTCCAATTGGATCGAACCTTGATGGTTTTCTCTGACGTTTGTTTTATCAGTGAAAAAATATAACATTTAATTATATATGTAAGTATTACAAAAAATGTGTCCCCACACATGTACAATTAGGAGGTGATCATGCAACCTAAGTGAAAGTGAGTGACATCAGTCTAAAAGAGAGAGTAGTTCTATATTAGATGTCTAGAGCCTTGTTAGAATATATGATAGGTGGAATAGATGAAATAAGTTTTGATGATATGATGTAGGTCTTATACAGATGAAATAAGATGGTTTATGATGATTAATGTTGTCTTTAAGGATTAAGGTTTAGTTTTGAGGATGCAAGATGAGTTTTTATGATGCAAGTAACTAGGCTTTTATGAGATAAGATATGTTAAGTTAAGACAAGGTTGTGAGTCAGCATGAGCCTCAATCTCTTTTATGAAGGAGGCCATCTAGTGTTAGGACCAATTTTAGGGTTAACTCTAAAGAGAGTGTGAACCATTGGGAGAAGGTCAAAGATCCCAAACTCCAAGATATGAGAATGATGAAAAATATGTGATGATATGTCCTAAACTAGAATACTCCTGAGTGATTGAGTTGAGCTGCGTGATGGATGATTCCTCTAGACCTCTTGAACCCTAGATGTCCTTGAGGGAACCAAACCCTAGAGTTAGAGAGAGGCTAGTTATATATGTGCATGTGAACATGAATACGAGAACCTACCATCAGGGTGAGGGAGAGAGAGTCCCAAGACCCTGGAGGAGGTAAATGTGTTAGTTTTTGTAAAGCCTCAAGCTCGGGTTGATGGAACATTGTAGGAATCTAGTGGTTGCATATATAAGAGAGAATTTTAGGTAAGCATGTCTCATGGGTAGAGAACCTATGGAAAGAGTATCATGTTTTGGCTTGTGCTATGTGGCTAGATCTTGTGAAGTTATCCACCAGTGACAATGATGTAGACCTAAAAACCCTAGACCAAAGAGGGAAGAAAGAGATAGTGCATATGAGATACTCATAGAGTTGAGTGAGCTCAGTGAGACTGAGCATGGCACTACCCTCAAGATACGGGTCAGGAGAACCTTATTTGGACTAGACAATGCTTCTATATGTATTTGATGAGCCACTAGTATAAGTTTGTTTAGCACAACCATGATATAATATGTGTAAGAATGTGATCTAATCTCGATATGTGATATATGGATACGACATGATGAAATACCTAGAAATGGTTTGATACATATCTATGTATAAATGGTAAACCACATACATGAATAATGATGATAATATGATATAGTCGGTTAATCAAGTGATGAAGTCACTAACAAAGTTTGTAACCAAATATGAAAGTGTTGTTAAATCATATTAGCAACATATGACATAGAAGGTGTTAATATTAGTGCTTAATGAATATGTTGAATATGCTGTAACAAATAACAAAATATAACAATGATGGCACCTTGTTATGATCTATATGGTTAAAATTGAGTTAATTATAAATAACTTTTCTCAAAATGAGGACATAATGTTGGAACCTGATGTTTGGATAAAATGGGGATGTAAATCCTAAATTGTGAAAAATGTCATGTATAATCTATTGTTTGAATCTTATGCTTGGGTGAAATTAGTACAAAAATCCTAATTGGAAATGTGACACAACCTAAGCATCTACATCATGTTATATGTTGAGGGGTTCACCTTAAATTCTTTTAAAACCTCCTAATAGTGGTTTGGATATTGTTATGGATCTTTTGTTGGGGGATATGTTACACTTAAAGTGGATCTTTACATGTGAATTGAGACCTTTTGGTTTTTCTCCTGGAGTATGAGTATGGCTTAATTTCTAGGATGAAATTTCTTTTAAGATTTATATGATGTGAAAGACTAGATTTTGGGGTTAATTTTGAGGATGAAATTTCTTCCAAGGTGTATAGGATGTGATGGAGTGAATTTTTAGAGATTTAAAATGCCTAATGATAAATTGAATTCAAACATTTGAGTGCTACTAAGATTTCCAAGTATGTTTTGAAAAGAATTAAGTGTTTGATACCATGATTAAGATCTCTTATCTTATACCTTTTTTAAGTTTTTTATTAATTGGTCAAATAGTGGTAACTTGGTACCAAATTTTAATAGAATGAAGCTTAAGTTATGATAAAGTTGTGACGAAAGTTTCATACTATTGGGATGTTCCTAGAGGAAAATATAGATGCTAGAAGTTGTTTCGATGACTAATATTGATGCATATAGAATTAAGTTTGAATATTTTGTTAGGCTAAGTTAGTGGGACATTGAATGTCATGTGGGTTACTAATGTATAAGAGAAACACAACCTTTTGCTTGATATACATGACTCTATTGGGTGAGCATGTATAGCCATGGATTTGGTTGAGCAGTCCCCATCTCAGCCGCACACTAGGGCTCAACGGTACACGTGTCTTCTACCTAGCGATTATGACTACATCGTGGGGGGAACGGCTATGCCGAGCCTCTACCAAGCCCACATCTGATCGTGGCCTAAGGAAAAGAGAGAGAGAATTGGAAAGTTTTCTTTGACTTAGGGAGGCCTATAGGTAGAACTGTATTTGAAAGCATATGCAAGATTGGAGAGAGAGAACGAGACCTCTCCCACACCACCATCTTCCCCATCGCAACTTGCAGATGTTGGCGGCTTCAGGGGCACCACACAGAGAGTTGTTACTGAAATGGCCACGAGATCAGTACAGATGGTACTTGACCTTGGAGAGTCCACACAGTGGGGATAATGCTTGAAGGAAGTTAGGAAGAGGAGAAGGAAGATCAAACAAAGAGTAGGCGATCCTCGTCATTGACTGAACTGCTCTGGTGGTTTTTATGGGTGCCGAAGCCCAGTTCATAGATGAAGATGACAAGCTCCCAATGTTCCCAATTTTCTCCATTATTGAGTGTAGCTGGAGGATAAGGATGAGGATGAAGAGTTGTTGCTGTTTTCCACCTCGTTCTGGCATCATAGTTAGGTCCTCCTTGAGGTCATTAAGGTTACTTGATGCCTTGGATGGGAGAACTAGTTCTTAGAGGCCTAAAACCCCTGTAATCTGCAGTAGTTGTAGATTGTGGTGGCTTGGGTAGAAGAAAACCCACACTCATGGGTGCAACATGTGGATGGGAGTGTGTGGGCAGGTACTGAGATGCAGACCCAACCTGGAGGATGTGCTCACGCCCTATGAGTGGCAGATTAGTGGAGACACGAAGGGAAAAGGACAACGCCTGAACCAACCAAACCAATCCCGAACCGGCTCCATCCCAATAAACCATATCGGCCAGACAAAGTGAACCGTGGCCCAGTGTGAAGCAGGAGCTGAGAGTCATTCCCTTGGTGAACACGTGGCAACTTTCAATTGGCTCATAAAGGTAAAAAAAATCTCAAAATATGCAAAACTTTAATAAATCATAGAATATAGTCTGCTTATCAAAAAAATACAAATAATATACCAAAATTCTCAGAAACATGAGTAGAACACAACAAAATGATAATATCAAGATTTTAATGCACTAATAATAGTGATATCATGTAAGTTGTGAAATTCTTATTTCATGGATAATAACTATCAAATGATGGCCCACAATTATGATAATATGTCCATAGATCCATATTCATGTTTCTAATCCATTTAAGGTCAACGGTTATGATTTTGATGCACAAAATCATGTAACTTGCTCCATATGACTCATTAGGGATAATAACCCTAAATAAAATGCAATAAATACATACAATCTCAATAAGTGATGGAATTTATAGAGTAAGTTTATATCAATAATTGGAAGCTAACATGATGACACACATAATTCATGATAATATGGGATGACTCATAATATATGATCTTGGAACCCTAAGTGGAGTAATGCATGTAGCCTAGGGTTAATTTGTGCACATAAGTATATGCAACCAAATAATCAGATGATGTATCTTAATATAGAACCTAAGACCAGTAATAGAATATCAAGATGATAAGATAAGTAATAATGAGAATATCTTAATGACTAAACCAAACCCTAAAATAGACATAGATAGGGTTTAGACAAGATATAAAGTAACAGAGAATCTAATGATAGTACATGATCTTGTGTTAATCAGGGTTTGACCAAGAGTGATAGTTGACTCAGGAATAGGTGGTGATTAGGTTTTTCCTTCTTCAAGGCATGTCATTACCTCTCACTTGGCTTATTATACAATATGCTTGTGTTATATGTGTAGTAAATACTTGGCATATGATATTGGATGAGACGATTGTTCTTTTATGATATCTTGCTTGGTTTTCCTTACTTATATGGCTATGAACACATGAAACATAAGATGTCTGATCCATTATATGATAGCACTAAATCTCTTTGTTAGAATAGTGCATTGATGAAAGTACTAAATCTCTTTGGTAGAATAGTATATGTGAGTACTAAATCTCTTTGGCATAATAGTGCATTTATGAAAGTACTAAATCTCTTTGGCAGAATAGTACATGTGAGAACTAAATCTTTTTGGTAGAATAGTTCATTTGGTTGATCAACTTTACATATAATGGAAATGTGCCTAAAATATGTGTTCTCTTTTGGTAACGAACATCTTTGTGCAAGTATATGTTTTTTATTATATTTCTTTATAACTGCCGAGTATTCATTTTACTATATTGCCAAGCTTAGTAATGAGAGGTATATAAAAAGACACGTAGGTGTACTCAATACAATATTCTTGAATATTTTGCTAACGTGTACCACACGTAATCTTTTGTTTAGGTTTGTGGACATATGATCTTGAAGAACCAAGATAGTGTGAGTTGTATGGTGAGATGATGTATAGGTGGACCTGTTGTCTTAAGATCCTGTTGTTTAGTGGTATTACATGCATATGTAAAAGTTTGTTGTTCAATATGTAATGTCAAATGTTGTAACAATTCATTATGTAATTATATGTTGAATGGTGAACACATGTTGCAGTTTTATTATTGTTTATGTGCATGTGCTACTGTTGTTTCCTTCTAACTTCCTCTGATTTTCTTCTTCTTAGCCTAGTGTGTGGTATTTCAATTGGGATTCTAACTGAGGTGAGTTTTCAATTTGGACATCACACATTAATTAAGTTTTAGAAAATCTGGGGACGTCACATGTGGTATCAGATCATGAACAATAACAAAGCATGATATTTGCTCATTATGCAACTCAAACTAAAGAAAACCTTAAAATTTAATAATCTTTAGGGTTAGATTAGTCATCTTTTAGAGACTAGATCTGACCTAGCCTCTAAGTTAACACCTATATGTTTGAGAACTAGGTTTAGACTGGTGCTTGTTGTATAGCAGGTCCTTAGGTGTTGTTCTTTCCTTATAGTGCAGCGGTTTGGGACGTCACATTATTTGGAAATGACATACATCGAGGGAAGAGAAATCCTAGTCATAAGGTGATTGTTGTCTAGGGTAGCTACACTAGTCTATACTTTTTTCTCACCCTTTTCACAAGTTTTCATGGCACTGTATTCTCTACTATGTGTGGGATACTCATTTTTCAGATTTGGTTTTTGATTCCAATTGGATCAAACCTCGATTTTTTTCTCTGACGTTTGTTTTATTGGAGAAAAACTATATAATATGTTATTATATATGTAAGCATTACAAAAATATGTCCCCACACATATACGAGTAGGAGGTGATCATACAACCTAAGTGAAAGTGAGTGACATCAGTCTAGAAGAGAGAGTAGTTCTAGATTAGATGTCTATAGCCTTGTTTGAATATATGATAGATGGAATAGATGAAATAAGTTTTGATGATATGATGTCGGTGTTATGTAGATGATATAAGATGGTTTATGATGATCAATGTTGTCTTTAAGGATTAAGGTTCAGTTTTGAGGATGCAAGATGAGTTTTTATGATGCAAGTAACTAGGATTGTATGAGATAAGATATGTTAAGTTAAGACAAGGTTGTGAGTCAGCATGAGCATCAATCTCTTTTATGAAGGAGGACCTCCAGTGTTAGGACCAGTTTTAGGGTTAACTCTAAAGAGAGTGAGACCCATTGGGAGAAGGTCAAAGAGCCTAAACTCCAATATATGAGAATGATGAGAAATATGTGATGATATGTCCTAAACTAGAATACTCTTGAGTGATTGAGTTGAGTTGCGTGATGCATGATTCCTTTAGACCTGTTGAACCCTAGATGTCCTTGAGGGGACCAAACCCTAGAGTCAGAGAGAGGCTAGTTATATATGTGCATGTGAACATGAATATGAGAACCTACCATCTGGGTGAGGGAGAGAGAGTCCCAAGACCCTGGAGGAGGTAAATGTGTTAGTTTCTGTAAAGCCTCAAGCTCGGGTTGATGGTACCTTGTAGGAATCTAGTGGTTGCATATATAAGAGAGAGTTTTGGGTAAGCATGTCTCATGGGTAGAGAACCTATGGAAAGAGTATCATTTTTTAGTTTGTGCTATGTGGCTAGATCTTGTGAAGCTATCCACCAATGACAATGAGGTAGACCTGAAAACCCTGGACCAAAGAGGGAAGATAGAGATAGTGCATATGAGTTACTCATAGAGTTGAGTGAGCTTAGTGAGACTAAGCATGGAACTACCCTTAAGATACGGGTCAGGAGAACCTTATTTGGACTAGACAATGCTTCTATATGTATTTGATGAGCCACTAGTATAAGTTTGTTTAGCAAAACCATGATATAATACGTGTAAGAATGTGATCTAATCTCGATATGTGATATATGGATACGACACGACGAAATACCTAGAAATGGTTTGATAGATCTCTATGTATAAATGGTAAACCACATACATGAATATTGATGATAATGTGATATAGTTGGTTAATCAAGTGATAAAGTCACTAAAAAGTTTGTAACCAAATATGAAAGTGATGTGAAATCATATTAACAACATATGACATAGAAGGTGTTAATATTAGTGCTTAATGAATATGTTGTAACAAATAACACAATATAACGATGATGGCACCTTGTTGTGATCTATATGGTTAAAATTGAGTTAACTATAAATAACTTATCTCAAAATGAGGACATAATGTTGGAACCTGATGTTTGGATAAAATGAGGATGTAAATCCTAAATTGTGAAAAATGTCATGTATAATCTAGTATTTGAATCTTATGCTTGGGTGAAATTAGTACAAAATCCTAATTGGAAATGTGACACAGCCTAAGCATCTACATCATGTTATATGTTGAGGGGTTCACCTTAAATGCTTTTAAAACCTCCTAATAGTGGTTTGGATATAGTTTTGGAGCTTTTTTGGGGGGATATGTTACACTTAAAGTGGATCTGTACATTTGAATTGAGACCTTTTGGTTTTTCCCCTGGAGTATGAGTATGTCTTAATTTTGGCTTAATTTTGAGGATGAAATTTCTTTCAAGGTGTGTAGGATGTGATGGAGTGAACTTTTTGAGGCTTCAAATGCCTAATGATAAATTAAATTCAAACATTTGAGTGGTACTAAGAGTTCCAAGTCTGCTTTGGAAAAATTTAAGTGTTTGATACCATGATTAAGATCTCTTATCTTATGCCTTTTTGAAGTTTTTTATTGATTGGTCAAATAGTGGTAACTTGGTACCAAATTTTAATAGAATGAAGCTTAAGTTCTGATAAAGTTGTGACTAAAGTTTCATAATATTGGGATGTTCCTAGAGGAAAATATAGCTGCTAGAAGTTGTTTAGATTACTAATATTGATGCATATCGCATTAAGTTTGAATATTTTGTTAGGCTAAGTTAGTTGGACATTGAATGTCATTTGGGTTACTGATGTATAAGAGCAACATGGCCTTTTGCTTGATATACATGATGCTATTGGGTGAATATGTATAGCCACGGTCCCACGGATCTGGTTGAGCAGTCTCCATCTCAGCTGCACACCAGGGATCAACAGTACAAGTGTCTTCTACCTAGCGATTATGACTGCATCATGGGGGGAACGGCTATGCCGAGCCTCTACCAAGCCCACGTCTAATCGTGGCCTAAGGAAGAGAGAGAGTAGTGGATAGTTTTCTTTGACTTAGGGAGGCCTACAAGTAGAACCATATTTGAATGCATATACAAGATTGGAGAGAGAGAGAGAACGAGACCTCTCCCACACCACCGTATTCCCCATCGCAGCTTGTAGATGTCGGCAGCTTCAGGGGCACCACACAGAGAGCTGTTACTGAAATGGCCACGAGATCACTGCAGATGGTACTTGACCTTGGAGAGTCCAGACGGTGGGGACAACGCTTGTAGGAAATTAGGAAGAGGAGAAGGAAAATAGAACAGAGATAGGCGATCCTCGTAGCTGACTGGAACTGCTCTGGTGGTTTTTGTGGGCGCCGAAGCCCAGTTCATAGACGAAGATGACAAGCTCCCAATGTTCCCAATCATCTCCATTATTGAGTGTAGCCATTAAGGTTACTCGATGCCTTGGATGGGAGAACCATTTCTTAGAGGCCTAAAACCCATGTGCTCTGCCGCAGTTGTAGATTGCGGTGGCTTGGGCGGAAGAAAGCCCACGCTCATGGGAGCAGCGTGCGGATGGGAACGCGTGGGTAGGTGCTGAGACACGAACCCAACCCGGAGGTGGCGCTACAGATCAGTGTAAGGGAAAAGGACGGCGCCTGAACTAGCCAAACCAATCCCGAACCGACTCCTGCCCAGTGAACCAAACCGGTCAGACAAAGTGAATCGTGGCCCAGTGTGAGGTAGGAGTTGAGAGCCGTGCCCTTGGTGGACACGTGGCAACTTTCGATTGGCTCATAAAGGTAAAAACTCTCAAAATATGCATATCTTCAAAAAATCATAGAAAATAGCCCGCTAATTCGAAAAATATAAATAATATACATAAATTCTCAGAAAAATGAGTAGAACACAATAGAATGATAATATCATGATTTTGATGCACGAATAATAGTGATATCATGTAAGTTGTAAAATGCTTGTTTCATGGATAATAAATATCAAATGATGTCCTAAAGTTATGATAATACGTAAGTGAATCCATATTCATGTTTCTAATCCATTTAAGGTCAGTGATTATGATTTTGATGCACAAAATCATGTAACTTGATCCATATGGCTAATTAGGGCTAATAACCCTAAATAAAATGCAATAAATACATACATGCTCAGTAAGTGATGAGATTTACAGAGTAAGTTTATATCAGTAATAGGAAGCTAATATGTAATTCTGAGATCATGATGATACACATAATTCATGATAATATGGGATGACTCATAATATATGGTCTTGGAACCCTAAGAGGAGTAATGCATGTAACCTAGGGTTAGTTTGTGCACATAAGTATATGCGACTAAATAATCAAATGATGTATCTTAATCTAGAACCTAAGACCAGTAACATAATATCAAGATGACAAGATAAGTAATAATGAGAATATCTTAATGACTAAACCAAACCTTAAAATGGACATAGTTAGGGTTTAGACAAGATATAAAGTAATGGAGAACCTAATGATATTACATGATCTTATCTTAATCAGGGTTTGACCAAGAGTAATAGTTGACTCAGGAATAGGGGGTGACTAGGTTTGTCCTTATTCAAGGTATACCATTACCTCTTACTTGGCTTATTATACAATATGGTTGTGTTATATGCGTAGTATATACTTGGCATATGATATTGGATGAGATGATTGTTCTTTTATGACATCTTGATTGATTTTCCTTACTTATTTGGATATGAACACATAAAACATAAGATGTCTGATCCATTATATGATAGCACTAAATCTCTTTGGTAGAATAGTGCATTGATGAAAGTACTAAATCTCTTTGGCAGAATAGTACATGTGAGCACTAAATCTCTTTGGCAAAATAGTGCATTTATGAAAGTAATAAATCTCTTTGGAAGAATAGTACATATAAGCACTAAATATCTTTGGTAGAATAGTGCATGTGGTTGATCAACTATACATACAATGGAAATGTGCCTAAAAATGTGTTCTCTTTTGGTAACGAACATCTTTGTGCAAGTATATGCTTTTTCTTATATTTCTTTATAACTGCCAAGTGTCCATTTTATATTATTGCCAAGCTTACTAATGAGAGGTATATAAAAAGACACGTAGGCGTACTCAGTAAAATATTCTTAAATATTGTTCTGACGTGTACCACATGTAATCTTTTGTTTAGGTTTGTGGACATATGATCTTGTAGAACTAAGGTAGTGTGAGTTGTATGGCGAGCTAATGTACAGGTGGACCTATTGTTTTAAGATCCTATTGTTTTAAGATCCTATTGTTTAGTGGTAGTACATGTATATGTATAAGTTTGTTGTTCAATATCTAATATCAAATGTTGTAACAATTCATTATGTAATTATATGTTTAATGGTGAACACGTGTTGCGGTTTTATTATTGTTCATGTGCATGTGCTACTGTTGTTTCCTTCTAACTTCCTCTAATTTTCTTCTTATTAGCCTAGTGTGCGGTGTTTAAATTGGGATTCTCACTGAGGTGAGGTTTCAATTTGGATGTCACACATTTGATTAAGTTTTAGAAAATCCGGGGATGTCACATGAAGGGCTGAATAAGGAGACCTGGGCTGATGAGGAGATTGATGAAAAGGAAAATGGAAACCATGCCTTATTTCTTATATTGATTATTTTATAATAGTTATACATGTTCTTCATATTCTTTCTAAATATATAGGATGTTCTATTACTCAGTTGCAAGTTCTTAATCTACTTAACCAATATTAACTGCTTTACTTAAATGCTCTATTATCTTATTGTGCTTATATTAGACGTTGGTGAAGAGATATATCTCTCGCTGGGATGTTGGTCTCACCCTGTGCGTTCCACAACTTTTTAGGTGGTTGTGGATGAGGAGGTAGTGGTCGTGGTATGAGTGCCAAGTAGCAAGGAGAGAAGTAGTATTAGATGTTGGATATGCTACCAAAGTTTTGTAGTAGAGTCCTATGTGTCATCCTTGTACTCTTAGGTCTTTGGGGATTTTTTTATTTTGTATATCGACACATAGATTTTGGCTTTGTGCCATGAGTGTATAGAAATGACATTCACATATAAACATGTTGTAATATATAACATTTGTGGCTTGATAACCTTTGAACACGACATGTAACATCTTTTGGCATATATGGAATATAGATGGTCTGAGTTGAAGGCATGTTTATGAAATACTTCCGCTTGGGATATTGCATTGCAATTAGTTTTAATTTACCTTATTTTATGGTAATAATGTTATTAGTGATAATTCCACACTTTGTTTTGAATAATCTCACTTTTTGCAGTGAAGGATGTCACAATTAAAGTGTTTTCATAAAATCTTAAACTAATTATAGTTAAGTTTAGTAGAAGAGGGCAACCCAGCCATTCTAGTCTACTTAAGTCCATGCCATGTATGTGATCTTCTTGAGTACATGCTCTCTTAAGCTCGTAGACCTGGGTGGGTTTGGGAACAACATCCAATAAAATAGAATAAAGGTATGCGTCAGGACACTTTTGTATATATGAACAACAAATAGCATTTAGGAAGTTTAGTACAAATGATAATTATCAAGGGGGTTCCTATTCAAGCGAGAGCTATAACAAGTAGGTGAATTCAAGAAGAAATAAATAAGAGAATGAGGCATATGATGAATAACATGACAACATAGAGTGTCTTTCCATGGATCAATTAACAAAATAAACAAATGCATGTGGATTATGTAGACTAAAAATAACTAAAACATTGTCAAGACACCAAGGATTGTTGGCCTAAAACATAGCACTCCTAGGCGGAAAAGCATGCCCATGTATTTATTAAGTGTGGAAGAATGAACCTAGGTAGAAAAGCACATCCTTGTTTTTTTTTGAGAGAAAATGGATCGATTCATTACTTGTTAGCCATTCGACATCTACAATTGGGAAGAAAAATACAAACATAACATACACACATCACGTTTAGTAACCCAAGGGCACTACAACTCATATTGGAACGAGAGAGAGACATTTCTGCATTGATTCTTCTTCCTTGAGGCTGTCTTAAGCAACTTTTCATGAAGAATTCCTTCAACCTGAGCATTGAGTAGTGGTAAGACGGTATTCTGCTCGTATATCAACTCCAATGAAGCCATACAACTGAGTAATAAGATCAATCCAAAGAAAAGATGAAATCTAGCCGTAGCTAGAGATCTCATCGCTCTCCCGAAGAGAGGTCACAGCAAAGCACGACAAATAAAATGCCGACTAGCGGTGACAAAAACTAGGCAGATAAACTTCTAAAACCACTGACTAAACAAGCTAACACAGAATGAAAAAATGGTATCAAAACACTGGGTGGAACCCAGAGCTTGGAAGCCTTCACAAGGGAAGGACTAAAACCCTTATTCAAAGGACACAAACTACTGAAAGGGGGTGGGGGAGCTCGATACCACTAGATCTATGAGGAAGACAGAATCACCAATGCCACTCCACCCTCAATCCGGCCAGAGGCCCAGTGGGGGAACGGAGCTGAAGCTGCCCCTCCCAACCCACCGCCCGACGTAGCACATGCTGAAACCAAAGCCTGGAGCCTAGCACCGCCATACCAGAAGAGGAGAGGGTGGAGGAGAGAATGACAGTCACCCACCTAAGATAGAAATGAAGGAGATCGAGCCGAGCCAAGGCCCTGGGGGAGTAGGGTGGCGTCTGCTGGCCGCCGAGGCCCCCTCCCCCGAGCCCGAAGCCACCAACCATGAGCCCTAGATCCCCCGCCCTATCTCCAGAGCAGAAACCCCAGAGCGGAAACCTAAATCCAACTCAAAGCACATCCTTATATTTATGTGTGTATATATATAATATGGCTATGCATATTATATACATTAGTTAAATCATTAAAAAATCACATGCAAAATATGGATGCAAGACATATATCATCAATCATGTCAACAAAATAAATTACATGGCATGAGAGGCTACCAAATCCAAGATAATGTGAATAAATAGGGTACCGGAGAAGTAGGAACAATTACCATTAGAATGGCATGAAATCTCAATAGAGAAGTAAGGATATAAAGTGGTGCCTCATTATGGGAAAATGTATATCAAAGTCAAATAAATGCCTAAATATCTAATGGAGACTGCACACACCTGGTCTTCACTAGTACTGGTTAGCCCAATAGGTTCACTTGGTACCATAAGTCGAGTAATCATCCTACGAACACATTACCTATGTTAGTCAAACCAAAATGATCATGCGTATACATTTCTATTATAGATTTTCATATTATTGTTATTATAGTTCCAATCACCTAGTTGTTGGATCCTAGATGGGTGATTAGATGCTCTAGAGGGGGGGGGGTGAATAGAGCTGAATGCACTTAAACAAAATTCATTAGACCTTCAAGATATATCACAAGATAAGGTTGCTAAATAGGAAATTTATGTGCAGCAAAAACATACATAGCAAGGATGAGAGAGGTTGAGAAAACACAAGAGACAAGCTATTTATAGTGGTTCCACACTTCAAACTAGAAGTATGTCAGTCCACTTACCTAGAGAGGTCAACCTCTAGGATTTCCTAATCATTGCATTCTTATATTCATTTATAAGACTTACAATACATGACCAAACAAAGGACTTACCTATCCAATACAAAGAGTCTTCAACCTTACCAAGGACTTACCCACTTTGCAAGGAGTCTTCCGCCTTCTTCCAAGGACTTAACTACTCTTGCACAAGTCTTCGGCCTTGTAGGAATTACCCACTCTTCTTGGATCTTCCACCTTTGACTTCACCTTCACTCGGAGAAGCTTCCACCAAGGACTTACCCACTTGAGCAAGGAGTCTTCTGCCTTCACCAAGGGCTTACCCACTCTTTCTCCAAGTCTTTAGCCTTGATCTTCACCAAGGGACGCCTTCCCTTGTTCTTCTTCACCTCTCTTAGACAAGAGAGAGAACCTTCATCTTCATGGTTGAAAGAAGAGATAGGAGGTGGTGGAAGTGAGAGCCTCACAAGATATACATGTAGGACTAGCTCTCTTACAAATTTCCGACTCACTCTAATGGATGTAGCAAGTGATTAAGCTTAGAGAGAGAGGAGGATATAGGAAGCACTCAACTATAGAATAGGAGCCTCACATAGAGTTTGCATTGAATGCTCAAACTTGGAATGAAGCCCAAGGGGTCCTATTTATAGCTGGGGATTCCTCTTAGCCTTTGGGAACACTTGAGAATGAAAACTAGCCGTTTTGTGGCTTGCAATAGATATATTTTCACTTGTTGCAACTCCACAACGGCTAGAAGCACTTTTTTGCACTTTTATGTACAGTGCAATCAGTCGAGTTTCTATAAGGGTAACTCGACCGATCAAGTAAACGACAAGGCCGATACTCAAATGATCGGTCGAGTTTGTCCTGACAAAACTCGACCGACCATTAGGAATCGAAATGGTCAGTTACTTGATCGGTCGAGTTCTGTGTAAAAACAACTCAACCGATGCAATCTCCAAAAAATTGATCAAGGATGATCGATCGAGTTTTCAGGCTGGGAAACTCGACCGACAAAGTGTCTGTAATCAATTTTCAAAGTTGCATCAAAAGTGATCTAACATTCAATCTAAGTGCTCCTGATTTTTTCTAATCTTAATTACAAGTAATACAATCATTACAAGTGATTTACAACATGATTCTAATGGATTTACATCATATTACAAAAACGTGCACTTGTATGACTTTGACTTGTCTTTTCTCCAATTTGATATGTGCAAGTTAGGGCATTTGGAGTGTGTCTATACCTAATCTAAAAACACTCAAGTAGAAGCATTAGACACCAATATGTGGAATGGCTAGTCATCATCAAAACATGGGTTTAGTCAATTTAGACGTGAGTCAACATTGACCTAATTGACCTTGAGTCAACACTAGTGACATATTAGGCTTTTAGTTTCTCAATAGAGTATTGTAACCGTTACCTATACACATCTTAAGTTGCATCTATGTGAAGTTACTATCATGTTCTTCAAGCATAAATGTCTAAACATGTGTTTCTGATTGCCATAATCTGTGGTTAGGATGCACTAGATTCTTCCTTGCATTAATCGAGTTATAAACATACTACTCATAACAACTCATAGGACCTATGTTATTTCTAATAAAATTCATTGTCGCATGCATGTAAATTCATATGGTACATGGTTATGAAATTGAACTACTTACTAGGTTAGTTATGGATCATTGGTATTTCAAATTTATTTACTATAACAAGTATGCTAATGTGTAAACCTATGCAGTCACCACTTGATAACTGACTCCAAAGTCTAGATTATTCTCACTTTTATTTACATGTCTAATTAGTATTGGCTATCCTATTCATCACATATTATTAACTCATCTTATGTAGTAAGATCACATAATAGATGAATATATTATCTTACATGCTTATATTATAATCAGATATGTATATATTTATTTTAATAAATATATAAATATGATAATACTAAAGAATAATCAACTTATTTGGTTAGATTCACGGCTGAGATTTTATATACTACAAGTCATAACATTATGAAATGAACTACTTATAGCCTATATGAATTTAAAAAAATTATATTTAGTAGTTACCATAAATTCATACTTACATGTGTGTGTAATACATACTATGTTTTGAAACAATTACATACTATCATAAGTGTTTTCAATCTTGTCATTATCTTTTTATGTTTCTAACTTGTTAAGCATGTTCTTTATGATTAGAGATAAAAAGAGGGTTTAACTGATTACTTACCAAGTGAAGGTGCATATACATATTTTTGATAGCACATGTGATCTTATTGATCGGATCATGGTTTAGGGTTTCAAGGGAAGACTTGAATTTATAACCCATTGAACTAGATTTTTTCCTTTGTGCTCCTATGATCATTGGAACAACACTGGGTTACCCCATGTGGTCGATTTTGAATGATCTTTAATGACCATTCTTCATATAAGTTCATATAATTAGAGTCTGGAGGGTGAACTTGTTGATCCCAGGATGTAGGTATTGTTCCATATTCCTCTTTGATATATCATGGTCTAATTTAAGGCATAACAGGTGGCATGTCATCAAGGAAAGGACAATTAGCATATCTTGTGGCTGTCATGGCTTCTGGGGTAGTGAGAAAGATACTAAGGAATTGTTTCAATGATGTACATGGTTGGGAAAAGGGTTGTAGATGCTACTATTGTTGCAAGTTCTGCCATGATGATTGGCCATGATGAAATCACCAATAAGTACAACACTAAGGCATAGATAAGGGACAATGGTGAGGAGGCAGAGTAGCAAACAAGGAGCGGTGGTTGCAGTCCTTGAAGTCCATTACACAGAACTTGAATGTGGAAATGGTTACTCCATGTTGTAAGTCTGTGTTTCTTGCGACACAGTAGAGGAAGTACTAACCACAGTGGAAGAAAAATATGAAGATGAGGGTTGGGGAGGCAAATGCATCTGGGTCTCTTCAGAGCGGTGGTGATAGTGTTTGGACATTGTTAGCAGTGGCCCTCACAATGGTAGCAGTGGGTTTCTTCTGTAATAGTTGGGCACAAGAAAGAGGCATTGTGGCTAGGGTTCTTGGGGATGAGGATTATGAAGGAGAAGAAATAGGGGATAGAGAGGAGGAACATAAGATAATACAAAGGTAGGAGGGGATTATAGAGATGTTAGTCAAAGGAGAAGGATGGGACATAGGTAATAGAAGAATTGCCATTTCTTGAAGTTGGTAGTGGTTAATGATAGTGGTGGTAGGTGTTTTCAGGGTTAGAGACTATACAAGCAGTAACAAAGGAATAGAGGAGAAGAGATAGGGAAGAGTAGAGGAAGAAGAGGAAAGGAAGGAGGCATCAAGGAGGGGTAGAATAGATGGAGATCACACTGCAATAGTTGCAACCAATGCAATTAACATGCAAGTGAAGGACCATAACAGCTGGTTGATGACGTTACATGATACAATAGATTGTAACTTAGGTCATTAAATTTAATAATATATGTTTTGCAATATAACAACATTATGAGTTCAATTAGCTAAAGAAAGGGTCAATGATGCCTAATTGACTTGAGATTTGACCTATAGACTAAAGTAGATGTGAGGAATCCAATTTTAATGTTAACTTTTTTCTTAGTAAGATTTTGGTACTTTATTTCTTACTTGTAGGCTAAGTATTCAATATTTGCATTCAATGTCTTTCTTAATTGATTTTATACACTATTCATTTTTATCGAATCTTTTCATAAATTAGACTTATGGTGCTTTATAGGATAATTGTGAATTCATATTAATTAACTTTGAATTGAAGACATAATTAATTCATTTGCTAGTAACCTTATATAAGAGGTTATCTATTAAGACATTCTATTTTCTTGGCTCCAAATACTCCCAATTAATACAATTCAAGGAAAAATATTTGATATTCATATAATAAAATGTGGACCTAAGGAAAGGAAAACTTAAGTTATATATCCAAATTTTAGTATGATACAACCGATATAGAATAAACATCACGTCCTTCCTGTAGATACACCTCACTTCTATGTCGTAACCAAATAGCTTTTAGAGATCAACCATTCATTATATGAAATGACTATTGAACAAATAAGATACATAAATAATGATTCTATTAATGGTAGTTTCACAATAGCAAGCTTGCTGGACTGAGAAAAATGACAGGTTCCAACTATAGTGGAAGCAAATCTTTCTCCACATAGTTCCACCTTTCTTACTTCTTCTCAGATCATGTACATGAAAACATATGTGAGTTCCATATCCAGTATCCAATACCTAAGATGATAAAGTAGGCATATTCATCTCAATGACGTATATACCTAAAGTGGATGTCTCCATCCCCTACTTTTTCTTCCTGAGTTCCTCTATGTAAAGAGGGCAGTTCCTTTCTAGTGTCCATGCTAGTGATAGTGGTGGAAATCCCCTTCCTTATTCACTCCTCTCTTTGCTTTTAGTGCTTAAGACTTGGAGTTTTTTGATGGCCTTAGAACTCTTTTTGGCCTTACCTTTTCCCTTAGACTTCTCCTTTCCTATGTTGATCATCATCACATCTATGATTGTCCTTCTTCATTTGTGTCACAATAGTTCCCAACATGCCAAGCAATTGAGACAACAATTTGCAAATTTGTTCATGTTGTAAATATTGACAAATTGGCTATATGATTCAAAAATTGTAGAATCACGTCCGCGTCCAACTCTTAGCCTAAAGGAAATCTCATCTCTCTAGGTTTTCTATGTATCCAATCAATTTCAACACATGGGGCCCTACTAGATCTTCCTCTGTCATATTACACTAAAACAATGCCTTTGAGATATCATATCTCTCTTGCCTAGCCTCATTTTGGTACATATTCTTGAGATGTGCCACCATCTTGATAATGACCATATTTTCATGCTATTTCTGCAACTCATAGTTTATTGAGAATAGCATTAGGCATTTGACGTCAACGACATATTTGAATTCTTCTTGTAAGCATCCCATTCAGCCTTAGGCGTGTTTCAAGGAGGTTCCTCCGGCTCTGGTGTTTCCAAGACACAGAGCTTGTGCTCACGAGTGAGAACGATTCTCAAATTCATGAACCATTCATGGAAGTTGGTCCAATTTAGTTTGTCCTTATCAAGGACCAATCACAATGAAAAATAGTTGGTGGTTTCCATTCATTTATAAAATAAAAAAATTATATTTTGTCAAAACACTTTTGATTTGAGTTGATAAGATTGACAATATTAATTAGGATTTTAATTAATTATCACTCCCACTATTTTGTTCATTAATGGACCTCACCATCAAATGAGAAGATCACAGTGTAAAACCCTTTAGTGATCCAGATCCAACATACATTGAGTTACAACCCAACCAATATTGGCATCCATAACCAATTATTACAGTAGGCAACATTTTCCAATTACATCCAATACAATTCTTGGATAGATGGTATGCATGACTTCTTGTCATAGTCCATATGTATGCTTGTAGGCACTTAATATCATTAAGGTCACATGATAGAAATGCATCCTGCTTTGGTAGACTAATGTGGCCTAAATCACGTGTCCAAAAGGAGGCAGACTCAGAAGGATCAAACTTTAAATTTATAACCTGAAACCTTCAAGGACCTCCATAACTTTATTATGGGGTCGAAGTAGATATACGGGGTCAAACAAAGGGACATGAGGATGTTTAATACACTTAAGATCTCGATCTTAGGTCAGATAAGCCAAGCCGACAGTCGATAAAAGTATGAAGATGGAACTAGTCTAGAAGATTGCCATGAAGTAAAATAAAACAAAGTAAAGAAAACAAAACAGAGTATGTATGATTATACTAATCATAGAGAATGAGTTCTTGGCTATGTAACCACAAGTTGGATAGTCTATGCTATCTTTCTCGGGCGTAGACAACCCTTGAACACCCCGACAAACAACCTACATCCAAACATAGTACGTACTGTGGTATCTTTTCCTGTGGGGTCATCCCATTTGCTTTCACACAATGTGACTAAAACCCATCAACGACATGAAACCTCTCTCGAGGATGACAAATCAACATCCTAGAATATTCTAGATACCCTCTCAGATCTAGAATGTTCTGAAATGCTAGGAACATGTGTGATTTGGGCAAAACCTGGTAGTGGGCCTGGATGTGCCGGGATGGGGCCCGACTGTGCCTAGGTCTACAGTTCTACACAGACCACCTTGAACCTTTTCCTTTCAGATTCTAATGCAAACTATCTTATCTTATCTATTTTTACAACAAATCTCTCGATATAGGAAGAAATAGAAGTTCAAGCAAGAAAGGGATCAACCAAACTAGCAATCCTAACTAGAAAGAGAAGATAGAATAGAAAATATACTAGATATGAAATAAAACCACTTGCTTAAGGTAAAAGTACATAAACATGCCCAAAACATGCTACATAGCCAAGAAGGATCTCAACTAGCCATGGACAAGCATAGTTGGCATCTAACAAAGATGGAAGAACATCATTTGTATAGAAACAAGGGAGAACAGTAGAAGAAAGGAGAAGAAGAAGGTATTTAGCCTGTAGAGGAGAGGTGGCTCTCGCTCCTTAGCCTCTGTATAGGCCGAATCTCACCTTTGGGTCGTCCTCCTTGGTTTTCCAGACTCCTTGGCCTCCTTTCTCTTTGATTCTGCCTCAAATAAGATCTTGGTGGGTGTATGGAGGTTTAAGATGGATGGGAGTGGTAAGATATGGGTGAACGGTGGTGGAAAATGATGTTGGATGGAAGCAAACTAGATGGATGGATGTAGTATGATCACTTCAGCCTTTTCAGACTTATGAACTCTCCCACGGGGCTCTGGGAACTAAGAATGTGTGGAACCACAATGTGGAACTAGAAAAATCTCTGAATAGTGGACCTCCAAATCTCATAGTCCCTCTCTAGGTCACGAGAGGTGGGTATTTATAGGTGAGGGAAGAGTGTATGTAATGAGTGGTCACGACACCTATCCTGGTCATGACACTTGTCTCAGCAAGATCGTATCGGGCTCAACATGGTCTTTCCAGGGGTCATGGTCAAACAAATGTCACGGTTGAGGTAGACTTCACGGTCGAGGTAGACATCACGGTCGAGGCAAACGTCACGGTCGAGGCAGACGTCACGGTCGAGGCAGATGTCGCAGTCGAAGTAGACATCACGGTCGAGGCAGGTGTCGCGGGTGAGACAGGTGCAATTGACCCTTTTCCTCAGCACACTGTGCTGAGCATCTCGGTCACGTCAAGTGCCGCGGTCACGATGGATGGAAGCCTAGCTGATGCAAAAACCATGTGTTGGGGAGAAATCTTAGAGAATAGATGTCTTTTCAGGTTTGGTGCCTGCAAGTCCCAAAATTGGCTAGTTGAGAAACTTTATCTATGGAAAGATATAAATTACTAAAAGATAAGAATCTAGGGTTATTTTGGGCATATTAAGGCTATAATGAAACTAAACTATAAATAAATGCTTAGCATAAATGCCTGAATTTGGGTGTTATCAACCACTTCAAGCTTAAACCTTTGGTTGTCCTCAAGCAATACTGTACTCAAAGAGCAAAAATATAACATTCAAATTAAGCTTGGCGATAAATGTTAAGGTTAAGAAAAATAATTTAAAACATCAATTCTTTTGACCCATGTCGTTTCAAAACAAATCCCCACCAATCAAGCACAATCCTGCTAAAGTATGACCAAAGAACATCCAGACAAGATTAAGCAAATTCACTGCAACTTGTCAGTATTCATTAGGATTTGAATCATAATTATACAACATAAAAGCATTGTCACATAGGTGATCATGCGGGTGATGAGAAATGAGCCATCATCATGTATTCATGTAGACCAATCAGGAACACGCACCTCCCACTTATTCAGGTCCTAAGAAGCAACAAAAGTAAAAAAGACTCTAATGACTTCTAAGGATCCCAATCTACGTTAGGTTGGTCCATGTAACAAGCAACAGTCCCTGCAGTCCAAGCCAGTTGGCCTAGACTAGTGAGACGAACTCCTCGTACTACACTCGAACCAACCCTACTGCCGGGATGATCTCATAGGTCTCCTAGGGGTTTCTAGTGACTCTCTAATGAGCCTTAGGGTGGCACTACCAGGCACGACATACCCGCGTTCATGAGCACAATTATACACCAACTGGACACCATCCTCAACTCTCCTAAGAGAGAAAACAACGCTCATATTTTTATTCACACTCAGGCTTTTATTCTCTACATTCTAATTTATAGGCCCGGGTGAGAACTATTTTGATATTTTTGGGATTTTGTGGGCCGCCAAGCCTCTTTTGCATTTTTTTATTTTCATCTTTTTGACTCAATCTAAGGTGAGAGGGTGTACAGACCATCAAAAAACACTTCAACTTGATTATAGCTCAAAACTCATTATTATCCTCTTGATACCTGTATGAAAATATAGTAATTATGATTCAAGGATCCTTAGAGTAGAGGCAAGTTCGTGAAAAATGTAGCTTGGAGTTTTGATCAAACTCTAGCTTCTTTCCAATGGTCCTATATCCTAGACTTGTCATTCACAACATAGATCAAGGGAATAAATCTTTAAGCTATGAAAAAGGTGCATAACATTAGATTTAATACCAGACTTAAGGAAAGAGTCAATGAGAAATTCAAGCAAAAGATCAAGAAGTTTAAGATGAAAATTGTTCTTTTAGGCATAAAGATAAGCATTTAATTCTAAGATTCACATCACATAGCCTTAATTGCAAAGCTAAAAATTATGAAACAAAGTCTTACAAAGCTGAAAATTTATGGTAAATGCAAGGAACATAGAACACAAACATGCATGCATGCAAGGAAAGAAATAAAATAGCGAACAACCTACCACCCCAAGCTTAAAACTTTGCTCGTCCTCAAGCAATCCTTGAACTTGAGATAGTAGGGAAGGGAATGCATGGATGTTCAGGAAAGAGATTTATTAAAGTCCTAGTATGATGCATGTATGCAAGGATATGTAAAAGCATTTAGAGGAAAGAAACTATCTAAGCAAGAACATGAAAAAAAATATTTTAATAAAAGGAGAAAGAAAGGAGTAAGAGAAAGGGGGTGGCTGCCCCACGATACCAATACTGTAACATCCCTGACCTGGGTTATGTGTTAACCCTAGATGATTTGCCTAATAAGGTTGAGTATTTGCTTAATCTTATCTTATGAAAAGTAATTAGGACTCAAGATGAACTTATATTTCAATTTTAGTCCTTTTTGTATAATGTTGAAATAATGTTTTGCTTGATTTGGACTAAAGTGCAAATTACCCAAGTTGAGGGGTTAAATTGCAAATTTTACATGATAATATGTTCCTAATGTGTTGAAGCATCATGAGAATGAAGATGATGCAGAGGTATGGCTTATGGAAGCCTGAGTACCAAGAAAGAGCTGATAAAGCAATGTATGTGCATTAAAACCTAGTTTTGGTGTAATGTGCAATTTACCCAAAACCTAGGGTTCAATATGCAAATTACCATTTCAATAAGGTCCCTAATGTTTATTGGCATCATGTAGAGAAAATAAAATGAGAGGGGCGCCTCATTTGAATTAAGTTGGAGGAGAGAGAATCTTGATATTAAAATAATCAAGATTTAATCCTAATTGAGGCCCTAATTCAATTTAGTGCAAAAATAAATAAAATAATTGAAGGGCCTTCAATCAAAAACGAGATGGTTGAATTTGCTCAAGTTTGAAAACCTTTGTGCCTTTTCTAGGCCACGAAAATATCCAAGGGAGTGGATAACTCACTCACATTATTATAAGAAAAAGAAATATCCACTCACATATGGATATTAGTGTAATATGATTTGAGGTGCTTAATTTGCTTTTCTTTATATCATGGATAATTGAGAGGTATAATAGGAAAACAAGATGTCTTCGTGGACAAGGAGTTGAGGGGGAAGAGGCGGCACCATTTTTGGGATTAAATGAATTTTTATAAGGCATTTTCTCTCTCATGGAATTTTCTTATAAAAGTACCCTTTACAAGCCAAACCAAGGGCTTTTTCGTTTCCATTTCTTTTCCCTTGCTTGGAAAACGACCAAGGAGCTTTGTAGGATCAAGAGGAAGACCCCCAACCTGTTGGTAAGCTTCTTGACCTCCTTTCACCTTGAATCCATGGTGAAAATCGAAAATCAATGTATGAATTCTTCATATCTCGATCCCCTCTTCAATTCTAACCATTCCTTTTCACTCAAAGCTTGAGGACGACCCTTGGAATCATGAAAGGAGTTGCATCCACCATTGTTTAAGTGAGATCAAAGCTTTGGAGCTCAATTGGAGGTGGTTTTTATAACTTGGACCCTTGATTTTATTATTGCATTCAATTCCTTATCAATTGGTGATCCTTTCTACATTTCCGAAATATATCTTGGTTGATTGATGCAACAACCATGGAAATAACAGAAAACTTCATGGGTTTGGAGCTTGATGATGATGAAATAAACATAAGCACACACCTCCCCAAATATCTAGGGCAAAAGGTTTCAACAAAGTTGTTCAAACGGTTTTCCAAACCGTTTGGGAGCAAACAGTTTCAAACTGTTTGAGAGGAAACAGTTTCACCAAACCGCATGAGGGCAAACAGTTTCAAACCATTCGGAGGTGTTGACCAGGGTTGACCATTTGAAGATTTGTTGATAATGATGTTGGTTAATGACCCACTAATTATAATTTATTAGTTTCAATTGGTTCATGAGTTGAAGAACAATCAATCACCAAACCCTAATCGGGTTAAGTGCTGATTTCTAATTTGGCTGAGTTAGAACTTTGGGTTGATTGACCCAAACGGTTTCAAGACCATTTGGGGATCACCCAAATGGTCTCAAGACCGTTTGGAGGTCAACCAAGACCGTTTGGAGGTCTAGGGTTGAGTATAGTTGGGTATTTGAAGATCCAAATATATGGTATACACCCTAATTGGCTAAGTGCTGGTTTAACAATTGAATAAGTTGATGTTTTGGGTTGATTGACCCAAACGGTTTCAAAACCATTTGGGAATCACCCAAACGGTCTCAAGACCGTTTGAGGGTCACCCAAGACCGTTTGGAGGTCTAGGTTTGAGCATGGTTGGGTATTTGATGATCCAAAGATACCACATTGAAATGCAATCAATTACTGATTTGATGATCATTCCAATGATCCAAACCCTAATTGGATGACATGGATTTTGATGTTGGAATGGGAAAACGGTCTCAAGACCGTTTGGAGATCATCCAAATGACCTCAAGACCGTTTGGGGTCATTCAAGACCGTTTGAGGTCAGGTCTTATCATATAATGATGATGGTTCATTGATTTCAATTGAATTGGTTTCACAATGTTAGCCATTGATGGTTCCTCATATCCAAAACCCTAAGTGATGGTTTATTGACTATCAACCCTAGTTCAATTGAGTTCAAAATCGTAAATTGAAGGTATAATTGAATGGTGAATCAGTGGTTCAATTGATGAATACTTTAGTGGTTCACTTGATAGTTGGTTCATGGATTGGAACCTTGAATCGATTAAGTGTTGAAGACCCTTTTTGGTCCATTCGGTTTTGAGAGGGTTTGGACCAAATGGTCTCAAGACCGTTTGGGACCAAACGGTCTCAAGACCGTTTGGGACCAAACAGTTTCAAACCGTTTAGAGCCCCAAGTTCATTCGGTTTCAAGATGTGTTGTCTAAACGGTTTCAAGAACTAACTTTGTGAAACGGTTTCAAACCGTTTGAACTTAATTGGTCAAGAATGTTTGAGGTCTAAGTGACCAAGACCGTTTGAGGTTTAAGTGACTAAGACATTTTGAAGATTCAAATTGGTTAAACCATTTGGATACCTAATATGATCAAAGGTCAATCAAATAATTTATTATTAATGATGAAGACCAATGATGATTATGAAGGTTAACCCTAGCTATGTGCACTCAGTGAAGAGTTGACCTTGGTTAATCTTGGAATATTTAACACCCCAGAAAGGATGAGAGGGAGAGAGAATGGGAGATATGATGGCTTATTTAATAAGCCCTAATTCTCTCATTATGAATAAACATGTAATCAGGGTTTAATCTATAATTTGAGATCATGAAATCTCCATTGAAAAGATTGATGTACCTTGATCCTAATTTAGGGCAAGATTATGTGAAACAATAATTTGAGGGCAAAGCTCTATGAAACCATAATCTAGGGTGATGATGTAACCCTAACTTAGTGTAACAATGCAAGAAGCCCTAATTTAATGGGAATTGTACATCCTAACCCTAATTTGGGTATGAGGTAAGAGAAATCCTACTTGGATATGAATAGTAAACCCTAATCCCTAAAATGGGGTAAAAGTGCATGAAACCCTAATATAGGGTAGTGTTACTAATTCTAGGTGAAATCCTATCACTGGGTGATGTGTTGTGAAATCCTAATTTCACATAATACTAGGTGAAACCCTAATATTGAAGGATGTTATGTGAAACTCTAATAAAGAGTGAGCCTAGGTGAAATCCATATATATGTGAGATGCTAAGTGAACCTCAAACTATAATTGTGGAAATCCTAGTCCTATTAATGGAATAGTGATTCATGTATTGACAAATGTAACACCTAGAGGGGTTGATAATGGATATCCTTACATTAATAGTTCCTGACTCAAGGGTGAGTCCATATCATTGGCAATGGTTGTATTTTCTAAATAGATGAACTATGACCAATACATTGCATGATGAATGTGATGATCTAGTGCATACAGTTTTAGGATGGGGAATACCCTAATACAAGATAAGTGGATGAACTCAAGTAAGATGAAGGTGTTGAGGGAAGTGATACATTAAGATATGATAGATATCACATCCAACACCCCAATTTTGATATACCTTGATATGTTATAAGTTCATTATAATTGGAATGGATGACACATGAAATGTGTCATGTCAATTGTTACATTGAGATGTAATGCACCTTGATGAATGTAGGCTAACATGCCTTATGAAAAGGTTAATCCAAATCAATAGACTATGATACAATCATATTCTGATAAAGATGAGAGAGAAACTCATACTTTGTGTTGATAATACATTCAATGATGAATGATGAGAATAAATAAGTATGTTTGAATACTTATGATATCAATATTGGCTTCTATCTGTGAGAAGTAATGAAATAGGGCTGATCATTAATAATATGATCTTAAGAACCCAAGTGGTTATTTATGGAAAACCCTAATGAAGAGTGCTGATATGAAAGAGATACCATGAACCCTAAAGAGGGAATAGTGGTATTACTTAGTGTTGTGTGGTACTGATATGAAAGAGAAACCATAAACCCTAAAGAGGGAATAGTGATATTACTTAGTGTTGTATGATACTGATATGAAAGCATTATAATTGTTATCATGAATACTAATCATGTAGGGATGATGAGATGAGGGGTGTAGCCAGGTATGGGCTATGATGCTTTATTTATTGAGAATGTTTTATAGGCTTTATAAGCCCTCATATTCTTTGTGTAGTAAGAATCATTGAGCTTTGTGTACTATGTGCAATACTTTGTGTAGTAAGAACCATAATGTCCTTGGTCAGATGATCTAAAGGTATTAAGTTACCTAATAAGTGGTAATAAGTATCCTATGATGAGATATGGGTTCAAATACCCAAATTCTATAATCATGATGACGAACCTATTAAGAAGTGGAAATGTACTTGATGAGTTGAGAGATTAAGATCCCAATACTTTGTGAAAAGAGTATGGTTACAGGCCATGACTCCACAATGACAATGCCAAACATTAGATATATGATCTAAGCCTGAAGAGAGTTAATGTTGTGGAAATAATTTTATAGTGAATAAATGTTATACATGTTCTTCATATTCCTTAATGGATAAGTGACATATTTCTCTATCAAGTTATAGTTGCAATGCTTTTAATAAGAATAATGTTCTAATTTGTTAAACATTGAATTAACTACTGTCAAACAAATATGATTCCTCTGTTCATATTTATCTTCTTTAGTTGCAATAATAATATTTCTGGCGGAGAGTTATATCTCTCGCTGGGGTAATTTACAATTGTCTCACCCTTGTGGGAACCATATTTTTTTAGGTGGATGTAGATGAGGAGATAGGAATCCTTCAATAGGTGAAGGATAGAAGCAGCAGTAGCAGGGACAGCAGTGAAGTCTCAGGTGGAGACACTGGCTGTTATGCCTTGTATAGATGTATATAGAGTCCTATGTGTCGTCTCTGTACTCTCAGGTCCTCGGAGTAGTAGTTAGTGCTTTCGAGATTTTGGCTCAATGCCTTGAGATTTTCATACTGCTTGTGCTTAGTTTAACAGGACAGTTGATGCTTGTAATTCATAGAAAGAGATGATACAAGATATGTACTTTTAAAAATAGAATGTAAATGTGTTACTTTTGTTCTATGTGAGAAAGTTTTCATTTGATGGACCTCTTGGTAAAAAGGTTTTAATTTTTTAGTGATTTTCAGTAATCCGCTGCTTAGAGAACGCTTCCGCATTAGTTAATCATGTTTTTGTGAGTCGTACATCACAAATACTGGGATCTCAAATCCTAAGTTTTGGGACCAGTGTCACTTGTGTCTCTCCGACGGGCTCCGCCACATAATAGGAGTAGAATATGTGAAGATGTGGGCCCTTTTGAGTCTGAATAAGAGGAATAAAATCCAATGCTCGGTGAATTCATCTCTGTGTTGGAATGGATTTGAACTACACTGAAATGGATTCTTTGGCAAATCATCCTTAAGGTAGCCATCAATGTATGAATCTGAATAGGAATGCCCTAGGATGTCGACACATGATGAGATGGAGGGGAGAGGCTAAAAGTTTTCTAGAGGACTCCTCTCTTCTCTCTCCATCTCTAAACTTGAGGTTGGATGCTAATATTTATTTTTATTTAAAATTTGAGTCATCCAATTGTCTTTTAAACAAGAAGTGTCCCCAATTGAATCTGTTTGCAGTTCTACAACCAAAGCTTGTCACCTTCTATGGTGTTCGGGGTATCTTCATGCTCAAGAACCATGTTGTAGTGAATTGTCCATCCTGCTCTGTCGATGTCTACCATGCCTTGTAAGGGAATGATAGTGCATCTCAGCTCGTGCGGCTCTAGCTTGTCGTCGTCAGTATACTCACTACTCCAGTTTGAGCAGCTATCTGATGCAGCCCTATTTTAGGGCTTCATCTTGTGTTATTTTGCTCTTCAATCACATCTATACCTGTTAGATTGCATGTCATTCCCCCTAATATGCTTATTTGTATAAAATGCACTTATGGACATCATTTGCGTGTTTTTCAGGCATTTGGACCACACTTGATGGAAGAGAGAGAGAAGGAGTGATCCTAGGGTTCCTCTGCCCTTGGAGAGACCCAAAGTGAAGTCCAAGGCTCCCTCAACCTACCCTTAGTGGCCAAATATCATTTGAAGCAAAGATGTCCAAGAAAATCCAAAGATCCAAGTCAAGGTGCTGCCCCAGGACCCAGCACGGCCGTGGTACCACATAACGACCATACTAGATGACTTAGAAATTAACAGGCTCAACATCCAAGTGAAGCAGAGAACACCACGGCCGTGCACAGCACCATGGCCGTGCAATGGGCAGACACCACGGCCGTGCTCCACAAAACGGCCATGGCACAGCAGAGCAAAATGGCCGTGCCATACACCACGACCGTGGCACACTACCACCACCACGGCCGTGGCCGTTTTGACCACCAACCTGAAATTGTACAATTTAATTCCCACGACTGTGCCCCAGCCACCACGGCCGTGGCCTACCCTACCCACCACGGCCGTGGTACCCCACCACAGCCGTGCTACTCACAAAATCCAGCCACTTTTTCACTGCTTTCCCCATTTTCCCCCTAACTTAACCTAGTGCTTCCCCCACACCTATATATACCTAGGTGGCGGCTGGGGCATGAGGTTAGCTACCTTCCACCGCCTCCTAGCTCCCCAAATCGCCATCCACTCCATTCCACTCCAAATCCACCTCAAATCCACTCCATTTCACCATTTCCACCACATAACCCCCCATATCTAAGCCTTCCATCCACCTCCCACCATCATCCCACTCCATTCCATCCAAGAAGAAGGAGGAGGACGACCTTCTGCTGCTGGAGAGAGGATTGAAAACCACTACTTCGAGCTCCATGGCCACCTCCATCTTCTTCTCCTTTCTTTTTGTATTTTCTATTTCCATGAGTAGCTAGGCCCCCTTAGGTGGGCTGTTTGGGGTCAAATATGTTACTTTGATACCATGTTGGGGGAAAATGACATGTAAACTTTGTAATTCCATTTGTTAATGATTATGTTCTATTTGCATCTCATTCTCCATGGATTGCTTGTTGGTTTGTGTGTGAAATCACTTAGGAATTTAGGCAAATTGCTTATATGTGTGAATTTTGGGATTTGCCCCTAGGTCCAATTCTTGGATCCCTAGGCTGCCTCCCATCTTCCTACATATTAATCAATCTCCCTAAGCCTAAGTGAGAGATCTAAGTACCTAGATTGGATACATCTAGTTGAATTAGCATGGAGCCTTCTCAAGGCTAGAATGTGGGGGAATTGGGGCCCAAAACCCTAATTTCACCCCCATTACTACCCTCGGCCCCTAATTGCCCTAGGAATGTCTAATGTAGAAACCTAGACTTGATTAGACTCTAATTGGATTAAACCTAATCCCTAACCCAATTGATCCTCGTAAGGGTAGTAGGGGGTGTTAGGGACTAGTTCCCTTATACACAACCTAGCATATCCATGGCCAGTTAGTAGCTTAGGTTAATCCATTAGACTCTAACTTGTTGTTTGGTTTGGATAATCTAAATGGAATCATAATGTTCATATGTCACCCCCAACTTAAGTGATAAGTTCATACCCCTAAACAACCCACACATCTCTTTACTGCTTAAAACCCTAGTTCTATGCTTGCTTTGCTTAGTTAGTTCTTTTCTTGCTTAGTTAGCTTCTTGCCTTGCTCTTGCCTTGTTTATGCTAGTTTAGTTCTTTAATTGTTCTTTTGCTTCTCTATTGCTTGCCTTAGTGTAAATTTCCCTTTCCTACCTAGCTTAATCTTTCCTTGCTTGCTTAGTCTTAATTCAGTCTAGGGTTAACATAGATTTCATTCTTGCCTTTAAATTGCTTGTTTATCCTTAGTTAACAATCAAATCAACCTTTAAACCCTTAACCCTAGTCTCCGCAGTAGGAACCTAGCCAAACTAACCTAGCTCTAGTGCCCCCTCTTTCCCTGTGGATCGACCCTATACTTGCCACCTTCCTATACTACGACATGACCCCATGCGCTTGCGGGTGTAGTTGTTTTAGTAGAAGTAGGTGTGTTAGTTAGGTTTATAAATTTTGAAAGCACAATCCCATATCCCGTGCGGTCCGACCTCGTGGGGTGTAAAAGCACCACTAGCGGGGACGCACCAAGCTTTCTGGCGTCGTTTCCGGGGATTAGAGGCGCTCGGCCTAGCTAGGCAGTTTTGCTTTGACTTTTCCTACTGCCCTCATCATTGCTATTATGTATTCATTTTTCTTTGCATTTTTTTTGTATATTGGTTTACTAACTTGCTTTCTTTTGTTTGGTTGTGCTTTATGCATGTGACAAGCCATTCGGGAGGAAACAAGATGGAAGACCAAAATGCACCTCACAAGCCGCTTCAAGACTACTTCATGCCTAGCAACTACAAATCACCAATTGCTAGCAGGGTTGATCAAATGCCAGGGGAGCAATTCTCTATTCCTCCAGGTCTTCTTGGGCTCCTGCCCATCTTCTATGGCTCAGAGAGTGAGAACCCCTACAAGCACTTGGACTCCTTTCTTGAAGTATGTTCCACCTTCAGGACGCCGACGGCTAGTGATGATACAATCCGGTTGACCTTGTTCTCTTTCTCCCTCAAAGATAGAGCTAAAGATTGGTATGAATCAAGAAGGGACATTATGAGTTGGGAAACGATGAATAATGCTTTCTTGAGACAGTTCTACTCTATTGCAAGGTTGACACAAATGCGGCATTCCGTGACAAGTTTTAGCCAAATGGGCAGTGAGCAGTTTCATGATGCATGGGAGAGATTCAAGAAGCTGTTGAGAGAGTGCCCGCACCATGAGATCCCTTTGTGGCAGCTAGTTCAATCATTCTACTCTGGTTTGTCTCTAAAGGACCAAGACACAGTGGACTCTTCTTGTGGAGGAGTTTTCATGGCTAGGCCACCTGAGGAGATATGGCCTTTGTTTGAGCAGTTGGCTGAAGGATCAAGAATTCGAGCTTCTAGCATGATGAATGAAAGAGGGTATGCCTTTGGTGTGACACCCTCTACTCATGATGACTCAAGCCCGCAAGTGATGAAGATTCTTGGTGACATGGTGAACTTCATGAAGAACCAGGTGACAAATGCTCCTTGCCACCCGGTCAATTCTATTGAGTTCTATGGGGAAGAAAAGAAGACACCTCACTCCTATAGTTACCAGGAACCACAAAGCCCTACATACAACTCAAGGTTTGAGGAAGAGGTTCTATCCAGATTGAAAGTGTTTGATGATGTTCAAAGGGATGTTGCAAGGTTAGAAGAGAGAATAGAGCAACTATCTTCTATAATCGCTCTCCAAGAGGAAAAATTGTCTTCAAGACCCCTCGTGAGCCACCATGAAGCAACTGGACCCATGCCCTCCTCTCAATATTTCTATAGTCCACCCCTCATGCAAGTACACCCCATTCACTCATTCCAAGGCTATTCCCAGCCTTACACCCCTCCACCACCTCCCTTACCTCAAATCTCCCAAAACTTCACTTTCCAACCCCAATTCTCTCACCCCCCTCAATTCCCTTCTCCACCTCAATTTCAACCCCAAGTGTCACCTCCACCTCCTCCACAGCCACAACATGCTCCCTCTCTTCACCATGAGCAAGGTAGTGTTGTGACAGTTCTAAGGAGTGGGAAAACTCTTGAGCAGCCCGCAAGTCAAAGAAAGGTTGATAAAGCAAAGCAAAGGCAGCCAAGTGGTGATATTGTGATTGATATTGCCGAAGATGATGTTGTGATACCGCATGTTGAGTTTGGGATTCCATGTGATCCGCCACATACCCCTTTTGCAGGTCCTACCATCCCTAGTGTTCCGCCTCATGTTCATGAAAGTGCAGCAAAAACTAGTGATCCTCCATTTGTAGAAGCACTAGATGAGCCACCGGAGTTGAAAAGGAGGCAAAAGCACAATATTGACATTCTTGAGGTGTTTCTCCAAGTAAAGGTGAACATTCCACTTTTGGATGCTATCAAGCAAATCCCATCATATGCCAAGTTCCTCAAGAACCTATGCACTGTGAAAAGAAGGTCAACGGGGAGGATTCCAAAGAAGGTGAGACTGAATGAACAAGTGAGCTCCATCATACAACACTCACTTCCCGTGAAGAGAAAGGACCTAGGAGCCCCACTCATACCTAGTTACATAGGGGGGCATCGCATAGACAAGTCCTTGCTTGATTTGGGATCTAGTGTGAATTTGATGCCATATCATGTCTATGTTGAGATGGGCTTAGGCAGGTTGAAGCCGGCACATTGCACTCTCCAGTTGGCGGATAGATCCATAAAAGTTCCTAGAGGTAGAGTGGATGATGTCTTGGTGATGATAGACAAGGAAAAAGGCGCGATGTTCCTGGCGGATTTCATTGTACTTGATATGGAGCCGGAGGATAGGAAGATTCCCATCATCTTGGGGAGGCCGTTCTTATCTACAGCTGATGCCGACATTCATGTACGTAGTGGCACCATGACAGTCTCATTTATGGACATGAAGATCAAGATCAACATGTACAGGACCCTAACCCGACGAGTCCGAGATAGGGATATTGGACATGATCACTTCACAAGTCCAAATGGGCATTTGAGAGAAGGACATCAAGGTGAAGAAGTTAATGATGATTATTGTGATCAAATGGATGAGGAAAACAGATTGAGTGCAAAGGAAGGATGCATGTTTTACAAGAATGGACACATGAGAATGCCAAATGGATGAAATTTGAAGAATCACCAAGAAGCCTAGCTGAAGGCAAGAAACTCAGCGCTTGTGGGAGGCAACCTACCTAGGTTTGGGAATTTTTGACCCAGACTGCATTTTTGATACTTTTTCTTTGTTTTTACTTTTTTCCAAGAAAGCACACACACACACACACTCGTTTTTGATAGTTTTTGTATAGTTTTGATATGTGCAGGTGAGAACAGAGTGAAATGAAGACGAATAGATGAAAGTTTGACAAAGAATCAACAGAATATCAACTTGAGACCTATTTTTGATGATTTAAACAAGATTCGAGTCTCCTACTGCTGTTACACTGCCCAAAACGGCCGTGGTACATCAACACGGCCGTGGTGGTGCACTCACATTCAACAAGGAAATGATCAGAAAATTCAGAAAATCAACTAAGTTTTGAACCAGGGCAGAACGGCCGTGCAAGGCAGCACGGCCATGGTACAAGAAGCCACCACGGCCGTGCCGCGTAGCACGGCCGTGCAGCAGCCCGATTCCAGCAGATTTTAAGTCAATTTTTGCAAACCTTCTTTTCACTTGCTCATTTCTCCGAAGAACAGAATGGCCGTGCTCCACGCCCTAGCGCCCGTGCAGCACTCCGCCTGCCTCCTCCAGCCATCGAATCCTCACCAAATCACCCCAAACCATTCCCAATCACTCCCCTACCATTTCCACTACCGTAATCTTCAGATCCCACCCATTTCCATCCACAAACGCACCACTTTCTCTCCATTCCGCCCCAACAGCCCCGTTCTTCGGAGAAATCCGAATTTTTCTAATTCTACCTCCATTTTCGAGCAAGAATGAAGAAGTTTGCAAGGAAGGCAGTAGAGAAGACTAGGGGTGTCATCCCCTACCAAAGGAAGCCAAGAAACAGCCACCCCCAGTTGACGGAGGCGGAATTGGATGCCACGGTGGAGTCTATTGCTGAAGAAGCCTCCATACAACCACAGCGGGGGGCACCATCTTCGTCGCAGCCACCGCCGTCTGCCTCCCGACACTCCGTCTCATCTGAGAGACCTTCCACCTCAGCTGCGCGACCATCAGTTTCGGCCGCACGACCGTCCGTCTCCTCCGCGGCACAGCCGCAACCCGAGCCACAACGACGACCACGTCGACGCCTCGTTTTACATGATGAAGATGATACTGAGATGCCTGAAGTTGAGCAGCAACCAAGGCCACCACAACGCCCGCTTTCACAGCCAGAGGTTACCACAGACAGGGCAAAGGAGCCCAAGCACCCTGGGTGCCTGACACGCAGAGTGTTAGCTACTCGATATGCATGCCAAGTGTCAATGGAGGCAATGGGGTTCTTTGTCTGTTTTCAAGAATTGATGGAAAAATTGGGGCTTTATGAAATACTGCCACTACAGCAGGAGACATACATTGAGCTGACGCAGCAGTTCTTCACCACACTAGAGAAAGCAACCAATGATGGCGAGAATGCAATTAAGGTAATGATTGGGGACAAGAGGTGGAAGATAACCTCAGAGATGTTAAATCAGATTTTTGCCCCAAGTGGAGAGATGGCTGCTCTCCTAGATGGAGGGAGGACAGAAAATGACTCTAGTTCTACATATCAAGCCATGTGGAAGTGTTTCACCGGCCAAAGTACATTTATAGCAGGGAAATCAAAGACAAGTGGTATTCATAGCCCATTTCTCCGCTATGTTCAGAAGGTGTTGACAAACACCATCTTTGGCAGGTATGAAAATCAAGGCAGCTGCACCAACAAAGATCTTTTTGTGCTTGGTTGGATAGCAAAGGAGAGACATGTGAACCTGGGGGCGTTATTGATTGATCACATGAGGACAATCCCATCCAAGAGGACAAATCCTTTTGTAATGGGAGGGATTATAACATCTATTGCCACTGCCTTGGGGCATGACATGACAGGATATACGAAGGCAGAGGGTAGTAAGTTGGTTGATTTGCACTACCTGGCCCGCTCATCCATGATTACAGTTACAGATCAGAAGATCGTGTACCAAATCAACCCACCCTACCCAGGAGTCACATTGGAGTTGCCTTACCATACTCATCCACTCATGGCACAGTTTGGACCATCACCAGATTTTCTGGAAAAGTTGAGGAGGTACAAGGAGGAGAACCCCAGGGGAGAGGCAATCCCTGAGGTGAGGTTTGTAGGGAGTCCAGGAGAGCCTTCACAGGTGGAAGAGCAGTGGCAGACGGCAGAGGAGAGAGCGGCAAGACGGGTGAGGCACAAAGAAGAAAGAATGGGAGCGTCAGAGCCACAACGGCCTTCAGTGAATGCATATGATATGAGTACCATCCATGCACAGCTGGAGGGCATTCAGGCGACGCAGGACAGAATTCTACAGGCACATGTGGGCTTTCAGAGGACACAGGATTCCATGTGGTTGGACCACCAGCATATGCATTACCAGGTCAACCACCTTTATCAGTTTCACAATGCCCAGGCCCAGAGGAACCCACAGTGGGGTGAAGACTGGTGGAGTTCTTTATCAGCTTTTCAGGATAGCTATCCGCCTCCACAGTCAGACTACTGGGGCACCTACTACAGACAGGGAGGAGCACCTCCACCACCTCCACAGTGATCATCTACCCTATCACCCTACACTTTAGTCTCATGCTGAGGACAACATGGTTCAAAAGTTTGGGGTGGTAGGGCGGTATGCCCTTATTCTTCTTTCACTCATTTTTGCATCTCATCTGCTATTTTACTTTTTGTTTGTTGTTTTTCATTTCTTTTGCTTGTCCTGCTATCTAGTCTAGAATTTTACTGCTTTGCATACCTGCATTCCATGTAGTTTACCTTATTGTCATTTTTTGCATAATTTTCAAAAATTTTGCTCTTTTGCCATGCATTGCATATGGTATTTAGGCTTAGATGTGATTGGAAGCAACTTGGCACCATTTTGGCCAATTTTGCCCAAATTTGGAACTTCTTGTCTAAAAATTGTGTTTTGACCCAATCTCTACTGTTTTGAACTAAAATGTTGACCTTTGACAAATGCAAGTGAATCACCATTGTTTGTTGCTAAGTGGTATCAATGTTTGACTTTTTATATGTGCATCACCTCTCTTAGGATTGTGATTGAATTGGTTGAATTGTGAAATTGAGCAAGCTTTGAACGCTGAGTGTTTGTGGAATTACTTGTTTGATATATCAATTTCATTTTGTTCATTCATGTGGTGTGATATCTTGGATGAAGTGTTGGATTAATTCTCCTACAGGATGTCTTATGTGGAAAATCATACCAATGACCCCTCTTTGACCCGGTTCTTCTTCCATCATCTTCATACCCCTCCACCTCATAAAAAGATGCCCTAGTGCACATAATCAGCCTTGGCCACCTCTAAAATTTTGGGGTGGCCATACCTTTATCTCCCCGCTTCACTCTACCCACCATATGCCCTATCTACACCAAGGGCAAGAAAAGAAAAGAAAAGAAAAAGAAAAGCAAAATAAAATAAAAGGATGCTCCTGTTTAAGAGCATTCAAATAAAGAAAAGATGAGTGTGTAAAAACACTCCAAAAATCTTACCGCAACCATTTCTTCCACTTTCATACCCATTGAGCTAGGAAACATCAAACTTAGCTCATTTTACCCTTTTCCGCAGCCACGTGGGTCATTTGGTGCGATTTGAGATATAAGATTGAATGCATGAATGTGAAACAACACTCCTAGTCATTTTTGATTAACGCCACCATGAAACGGTTTACCCAGAACTTAATGGAAGAAATATGGATAACTTGTGTATTCTATGCGCTATATTTGAAGTTCATATGCATTGTGCTCTTTTCATGACTGGATTGTGAAAGAAGGAGAGGAGAGAAGTGAAATGCATGTACTTAGTCATCTTTGATCCCATTCAGCAACAATCGTCTTTTATATTGCATTTGTCATTTCTTTTTGTGAAAGTTTGTAGAGAGATTGAGTTGGAGTATACTTGAGGACAAGTATGTTTCAAGTTTGGGGTGGTGATGCAGCCCTATTTTAGGGCTTCATCTTGTGTTATTTTGCTCTTCAATCACATCTATACCTGTTAGATTGCATGTCATTCCCCCTAATATGCTTATTTGTATAAAATGCACTTATGGACATCATTTGCGTGTTTTTCAGGCATTTGGACCACACTTGATGGAAGAGAGAGAGAAGGAGTGATCCTAGGGTTCCTCTGCCCTTGGAGAGACCCAAAATGAAGTCCAAGGCTCCCTCATCCTACCCTTAGTGGCCAAAGATCATTTGAAGCAAAGATTTCCAAGAAAATCCAAAGATCCAAGTCAAGGTGCTGCCCCAGGACCCAGCACGGCCGTGGTACCACAGAACGGCCGTGCTAGATGACTTAGAAATTAACAGGCTCAACATCCAAGTGAAGCAGAGAACACCACGGCCGTGCACAACACCATGGCCGTGCAATGGGCAGACACCACGGCCGTGCTCCACAAAACGACCGTGACACAGCAGAGCAAAACGGCCGTGCAGCAGCACCACGACCACCTCCGCCAAGCCCACCACGACCGTGCCATACACCATGGTCGTGGCACACTACCACCACCACGGCCGTATTGACCCACCACGGCCGTGGCCGTTTTGACCACCAACCTGACATTGTACAATTTAATTCCCAGGACCGTGCCCCAGCCACCACGGCCGTGGCCTACCCTGCCCACCATGGCCGTGGTACCCCACCACGGCCGTGCTACTCACAAAATCCAGCCACTTTTTCACTGCTTTCCCCATTTTGCCCCTAACTTAACCTAGTGCTTCCCCCACACCTATATATACCTAGGTGGTGGCTGGGGCACGAGGTTAGCTACCTTCCACCACCTCCTAGCTCCCCAAATCGCCATCCACTCCATTCCACTCCAAATCCACCTCAAATCCACTCCATTTCACCATTTCCACCACATAACCCCCCATATCTAAGCCTTCCATCCACCTCCCACCATCATCCCACTCCATTCCATCCAAGAAGAAGGAGGAGGATGACCTGCTGCTGCTGGAGAGAGGATTTACAACCACTACTTCGAGCTCCATGGCCACCTCCATCTTCTTCTTCTTTCCTTTTGTATTTTGTATTTCCATGAGTAGCTAGGCCCCCTTAGGTGGGCTGTTTGGGGTCAAATATGTTACTTTGATACCATGTTGGGGGAAAATGACATGTAAACTTTGTAATTCCATTTGTTAATGATTATGTTCTATTTGCATCTCATTCTCCATGGATTGCTTGTCGGTTTGTGTGTGAAATCACTTAGGAATTTAGGCAAATTGCTTATATGTGTGAATTTTGGGATTTGCCCCTAGGTCCAATTCTTGGATCCCTAGGCTGCCTCCCATCTTCCTACATCTTAATCAATCTCCCTAAGCCTAAGTGAGAGATCTAAGTAGCTATATTGGATAAATCTAGTGCAATTAGCATGGAGCCTTCTCAAGGCTAGAATGTAGGGGAATTGGGGCCCAAAACCCTAATTTCACCCCCCATTACTACCCTCGGCCCCTAATTGCCCTAGGAATGTCTAATGTAGAAACCTAGACTTGATTAGACTCTAATTGGATTAAACCTAATCCCTAACCCAATTGATCCTCGTAAGGGTAGTAGGGGGTGTTAGGGCCTAGTTCCCCTATACACAACCTAGCATATCCATGGCCAGTTAGTAGCTTAGGTTAATCCATTAGACTCTAACTTGTTGTTTGGTTTGGATAATCTAAATGGAATCATAATGTTCATATGTCACCCCCCAACTTAAGTGATAAGTTCATACCCCTAAACAGCCCACACATCTCTTTACTGCTTAAAACCCTAGTTCTGTGCTTGCTTTGCTTAGTTAGTTCTTTTCTTGCTTAGTTAGCTTCTTGCCTTGCTCTTGCCTTGTTTATGCTAGTTTAGTTCTTTAATTGTTCTTTTGCTTCTCTATTGCTTGCCTTAGTGTAAATTTCCCTTTCCTACCTAGCTTAATCTTTCCTTGCTTGCTTAGTCTTAATTCAGTCTAGGGTTAACATAGATTTCATTCTTGCCTTTAAATTGCTTGTTTATCCTTAGTTAATAATCAAATCAACCTTTAAACCCTTAACCCTAGTCTCCGCAGTAGGAACCTAGCCAAACTAACCTAGCTCTAGTGCCCCCTCTTTTCCCTGTGGATCGACCCTATACTTGCCACCTTCCTATACTACGACATGACCCCGTGCGCTTGCGGGTGTAGTTGTTTTAGTAGAAGTAGGTGTGTTAGTTAGGTTTATAAATTTTGAAAGCAGAATCCCATATCCCGTGCGGTCCGACCTCGTGGGGTGTAAAAGCACCACTAGCGGGGACGCACCACTATCGTCATCATCCTCATTGAACAAATTGTTCCAAACCATGATTGGAGTACTGCTCAAAGAGAAGTGACAAGTCCCAATATGAGAGGTATCACTCTGGTATGGATCAACGTCTGATTCAGGTTCCTCAAATAGATCCTCAAGTTGTGAGGTCTCTTGGCTTCCCTGAGGAGGATAAAAGTCATCAACATCATCACAAAACCATTCATGCACGTGACTTGTAGATTCCATTGGTTGATCAACTAAAGCATCTGGATAAAATGAAGGGTTCCCCCAGATTGGTGGTTCTTTATAGAAAAATCCTAGTGAATACAGTTGATGGTATGAATAGGATGGTGAGGCATACTCCACTTTAGGCCCAATGGAATGGTTTTGATGACTATAATCTTCAACGTTGAGCGATGGCACTTGCAATTATGTGGTAACTAAATCGATGAGCTCTTGAAGCCTCCTGTCCTGTTCAACATCCTTATCATGAAGTAGTTGGACTTGAGCAACAATGCTTTCAAGATCTGTCAATTATGCCATGCACCTCTATTGGGAAGCCACTGTATCAAACTAATGCACATGGATGAATCCTGGTTCAACAGTTTGAAGTATACTTCTACTGCAGTCTGTGATCTCAGTGGCTACTTGGAGCTGATGATCTTGCTTTTCTAGTATCTATTGGAGCGGATCAACTTTTTCTTGTTGATGAGGAGCTAAGGAGGAGGTGAATGCATTGACACTTTCTCCAGCCAGCTCCATTACTCTAATCAATTCTTGATCCCATGATAGCATGGAAGTCGAGGGCTGATTGGCAATCTCCATTGCTGAAACTTCTAAGTATGACGACAACAGGGGTGAGTATAGCTCGACTAGATATAGCACACATCTTTCAATTATATTCCAGCAGTCAGAACTGTGAAAAAATTTGGGAGGACAAGTTGATAAGATGACCTGTCTTGCAAAAGCAAGGTCAATGACTGAAAAGTATAAGAAAAGAAAACTATTCAATATATATGGACAAGTACGTGCAAAGAAAAATAAAAACTATGCGTATATATACAGGACTATGGATGAATAAACAAAATCTTTTAGGTGTGTAAATGTGGAAAATCACGTCCCCGACAATGATGCCAAAAGTTGATGCGGCTTAAACTGCGCCTCCGGAAGGAGACAAACTCAGAAGGATCGAACTTTAAATTTATAACCCGAAACCTTCAAGGACCCCCACAACTTTATTACGGGGTGGAAGTAGATATATAGGGTCGAACATGGGGACGTGGGGACGTTTAAGATGCTTAAGATCTCACTCTTAGGTCAGATAAGACAAACCGATAGTCGATAATAGTATGGAGCTAGAACTAGTCTATCAGATTGTCATGAAGTAAAACAAAACAAAGTAAAGAATACAAAATAGAATATGTATCCTACTAATCAGAGAGAAGGATTTCTTGGCTATGTAACCATAAGTTGGGTAGTCTATGCACCAGTTCTCAGGCATAGACAACCCTCAAACACCCCGGCAAGAAACCTACATCCAAACATAGTACATACTGTGGTATCTATTCTTGTGGGGTCATCCCACTCGCTTTTGCGCAACATGACTAAAACCCATCAATAACATGAAACCTCTCTTGAGGATGACAAATCAACACCCTAGAATATTCTAGATACCCTCTCAGGTCTAGAATATTCTGAGATGCTGGGCAAAACCTGGTAGTGGGCCCGACCGTGTCAGGATGGGGCCCGGCCGTGCCCAGGTCTAAGATTCTACAGAGATCACCTTGAACCATCCTCCTTTCAGATTTAGACACAAAATAACTTCTCTTATCTATTTCTACAATGAATCTCTCGATATAGGCATAAATATAAGTTCAAGTAAGAAAGGAATCAACCAAACTAGCAATCATAACTAGAAAGAGAAGATAGAACAAAAAACGTACTAGATTTGAAATAAAACCCCCTTGGAATTGCTCGAATTATCCATTCGAGTCATGATGGTTTGAACCTAGGACTCATTTCCAAAATCCTCACAAGTATGTCCTATACACACCCATAGGGAATTTCATCACATTTAATTTTAATTGTTCTCCTTAAAAACCCTAACACCATCATACACAATCCAATATGTGTACTTCTATTACATGCATAATGTAAGAAAATTCCATGCTATGAATAGTGATGCAACCCTATTTTAGGGCTTCATCCTGTGTCTTTGTGCATTATAATCACATCTAAACATTGTAGATTGCAAGTTATTTACTTAAGGTAAAAGTACATAAACATGCCCAAAATGGGCTACATAGCCAAGAAGGAGCTCAACTAGCCATGGACAAGCATAGTTGGCACCGAACAAAGATGGAAGAACATCATTTGTATAGAACCAAAGGAGAATAGTAGAAGAAAGGATAAGAAGAAGAGATTTAGCCCATAGAGGAGAGGTAGCTCTAGTTCCTTAGCCTCCGTATAGGCCAGATCTTGTCTTTGGGTCGTCCTCCTTGGTCTTCTGGACTCCTTGGCCTCCTTTCTCTTTGATTCCACGCCAAACAACATCTTGGTGGGTGTATGGAGGTGGAAGATGGATGTGAGTGGTAAGATATGGGTGAACAATGGCGTAAAATGATGGTGGATGGAAGCAAACTGGAGGGATGGACGTAGTATGAGCACTTTACCCTTTCTAGACCTCTAAACTCTGCCACATGGCTCTAGGAACCAAGAATGTGTGGAACCACAACGTGGAACTGGAAAAATCTATGAACATTGGACCTCTAAATCTTGGAACCCCTCTTCAAGTCGTGAGGAATGGGTATTTATAGGTGAAAGCAGAGTGTATGTAATGAGTGGTCGTGGCCCCTGTCCTGGTCACAACACTTGTCTCAGTGTGGCTGTGTCGGGGGTCGCGGTCGAATGAATGTCGCAGTCGAGGTGGACGTCGTGATCAAGGTGGACGTCGTGATCGAGGCAAGTGTCGTGGGTGAGATAGGTGCAACTGACCCTTTTCCTCAACATGGTCGTGCAGAGCATCTCAGTCACGTCAGGTGCCACGGTCACAACGGATGGAAGCCTAGCTGCTTAAAAAGCCATGTGTTGGGGAGAAATCTTAGAGAATAGACGTTTTTTCAAGTTTGGTGCCTGCAAGTCCCAAAATTGACTAGTTGAGCAACTTTATCTATGAAAAGATATAAATTGCTAAAAGATAAGAATCTAGGGTTATTTTGGGCATATTAAGGCTATAATGAAACAAAACTATAAATAAATGCTTAGCATAAATGTCTAAATCTAAGTGTTATCATAGACCAACATAACTGCAATCACACTTCCACGAGATAGACGATGCACCACACTTTGGCATGCCAATAATTGGTCAATCAAGCTTTTCATGTCTACAACTTATTGAATGCATCTAAGACTTAATATTTATTGAGGGATTTTATTTATAACTACATATATATATCCAATCACCACATACTTATAATATGTATCATACATACTATATCCACAAATGAAACATACAATCACAAATATGCATACGATGGTTATGTCCACACTAATACAATTCTTTAGAGCCACAAATAATTGATGTCCACCTAAGGTCATAACATCATATGCATGCAACATGTACTACAAAAAATCTTCTACTGGGAATAGGTTGGTCGGTCGACTGGACCTTCTAGCTAATCATTTGGACCTCCTATTACTAGCCAATTTCTGTCAGTCGATCGAATGTCTCCTGGCACAAGCGGTTGGATAGACTCCTCCAATAAATCATTTGGGCCTCCAGTCGGTCAAATTGCTCCTGCTGTCCTCTGGTCAATTGACTCAACTTCCACTAGACTGACTCACCTAGTAAAAACGCCTTATTCTTGCTAAAAATGGAAACTAGTTCTAATCCTATCTACATATTACATTGTACAAAGAGAATACCTCGAATTATAGTTGACTGGGATCATATGGGGTGAAGCATTAATTACATTTGGAGAAGAAAGAAAAAGGTTTAGTATATAAACCAAATTTATCAGGCAGGAAATAAACCATCTGACAACACAAGCATCTAAGGGGTATTGTCCATAACCACACATACATCCACCATCAAAACCATTCTAGGGTGACACACATGAGTTGTATATATATCATATCATATATATAGAGGATATACAAGACATTTCCAAGAGTATGTGGTATTTAATTAGATATGTAAGCCAACCATTAAAATATTCACATCATATGCAAAAAAATCTAGTTGTGTTGATTCAAAGTTAACGTGATTGTGATACTGCAATTGGGTTAAATAGAATCATATTATGCAAAGGAAACAATTTTTTCTATCAATATTCTCCTAACAAGTAGATCACGTCAACAATGATGTATCTGAAAAGAGGGTGCAAGATGTACCTTGTGTTGGAGAAAGTCCAATGACTATCATTGCATGATGATGTTCTCCTGATGCATGACAACATTCACATTCAGAGTTTGAATAGGATTTCAAAAATCTTGTTTAGAGTGCTTCATGATTTATCTTTTATTTATGTTTGTCTTTTATTTAATTGTTGAGTCCTTATTTTGATTTAGGGTTTATTATGCAATTGTTTCAGTTTTAGGATCTAAATGTAATCTTAGGAACTTTCTTGTAAGTTCTTAATTAATTAGTTTTTAATTCTTGTTTTACTTTGGTCTTAAGTGGAAATAAGCCAATTAGGACTTCCCTCGTGTTATCTATATAAGCCCATCCTTGGCGGTATTTTGATGACCCCGCTTACCGGTAACACCCAATCAAGGGAGAACAAGAAGTCAGGGGCATTAACAGAAATATAGGATGAATGGTTTAACAATTAATCAGAAATAATTATCAAATTCTACGAAACTAAACTTGAAAGCTGGAATAAAATTTACTTTTACATACCTTACAAAAATAGGTACTAAGACTTCTATCCACAGTAGAAATCTAACTAGCTAATCCTCCTATGAATAATAAACTTCATCTTCACAGATTTCATTTTACTGTTTGTCCAATTTCAGATAATTCCTAAAACACTAACAAACAAAATGTCGGTCAACATAAATGAATATGCAAATATGTGGGGACAAAAAAAAATTTCGCAAATAGTTTCTAACAACCTAATTATCACAAATGAGTTATTAACAATCCAAATTACTTTTTCAATGTGACATTCTCAACCGCTTTTGCCCTAAACCCTGGATTACCCTCTCTTAGGGTTTTGTCCTTGAAAAGGACATAAGGCCACCTTCTCCATCCTAAGCTTGGTGCCTGGGGTCACCTCTCAAGGTGCCCAATGGTCTTCCCTCTGGGGCTTGACTGATTAGACCTTCCCTCTGGGGCTTGGTCATGCAACGTACATCAGGGTGGCATGTAGGTTCGAGAACACACATATATACTTAATCGTGATAACCATAGGGACTTTATAGGATTGCAGAATTAAACATCCAACAATTTAGGTTGCATCCAATCAATAAAACATTCGGGAAACACCATGAAACTAAATCAATTATTCATAAATAACCACATACCTGATTTGGAGATCTTACAGGAAATAAGCATGATTTAATTTAATTAATATGTCCAATCAAGCAGGATAAGCAACCAGTCAAGCAATCTTGATCCTAAAATATGTATAACACCTAATTGTTACCATCACATCCCAAAAACTCCTTATTGACTTGGGACACCTTTCTAAGGTTGTTAATTCTGAATTAGGGTTTCCTTAGGGTTCTTTAGATCTATTTCTCAACTTTGCCTCTTTTAAGCCCCCAAAACCCCAAAACAACATTTCTATGTTCATAACCCTAATTACTCAACTATTCATATTAAAGCCTCCTCATTACCAATTTGGCTTAGGATCAACCGAATTTTATCTTATGCATAGGATCTCAAAATATAACTCATTAAAAGTCATAAACACATAGATTAGGGTTTCCAAGTCCATTAATGTGATTTATATACATAAAACCCTAAATTATGTGAAAGGATCCTCTTTTTATATCTAGATATTTCTTTTATTAACAACATGTTAGGGTTGGCTTAAATTATCCAAAGAATATCATTAAAACCCATCATCATCAAAATTAGGGTTTCCTATTCATAACTACTTTAAAAGTAGCAACTTTATGTACTTTTCAAATTGCAAGCGTACTTAAGCTTCAATTGTATTTTTAATGGATTCCTTGAGTTCTTCTGATCAAAATTCATATATAATATATTGCCAACCAAGTTACCAATTTTGAGTTAAGATTTTTGCAAGAAAATTATATTCTGACCAATCGCTAGGTGACACATCAGCAACTTACCCAGTTATATTCAACTAGGCGGCCAGCTGGGATTATTGTTGTAAGGACATCTTTTCCCTTCTTCACTGATCTCGATCTACAGGCATCTGAGGGCAAGTTTGTCTTTTTGGCACACGCTCATCTTCAACCTCACGAATGCTCGCCTCCCACGAGCAATACTCCACCACGGTCAACCTAGTAGTTGACTCCTCAATCTTGATGTTGAATTGGAGCATCTGTGTCCATGAGAAGCTCTAGCCAAGACCCCTGAAGCTGATCGACTCCTCTATCACTGATGAGGGTGGTTGTTCCAATGTAACCCGCAACGTCGCCACCACCTCTGGTCTCAGGTGCGCGACTTGGGATCCCTTCCCCTTTCTGCTCACCGACCCCCACCTCGCGAGAACTGGCCTTTGTGGACGGATTGCCCCGAAGCCACGAGCCATTTATCTCATTTTATAGGCAAGGCTTCTAATGCGTTTCCCCTCTACGGATGTCCTATTCCTGGGCAGACTGGGATTTGGGGAAATCCCAATCCTACACGGAAACACAACAATAAGAGGGTGGAGAGGTCCTAAATGATCTCTTGGTTTCAATGGGAGGCTTTCCAAAATCTGACATGCTTTGAGGAAGGAGGTAGAGTCCAGCGGTTCTCGGGGTCGTTGTACCTCTCCTTCCCGATCTAGCTAAAGTTGGAAGATGACCTGCAGATCGTCAATCTACAATCCAAGGGCTCCGAGAACATGCGACCTCTAAAAAGGGCCGATCCCTAGACTCCTGGTTGCATTATAATTGTGACAAAATACCTTATCATATTAGTTAATCCCTCACTTTAGGGAAAACTCAATAAATGCATAACTCTCTCCTCCTTTTATCCAATCATTCTCAAATTTTAAAGGAAAGTCCATAGAAGCCTAAACTACTTTTGTATCAAGTTTGGGACTCAAAATAGAAAGTATGAGAGACTTTTATTCATATTTAAGTTATCACTTATTAAGGTATATTTTATGCATATTTTCTCTCTCCTATTCTTTTATCTTTGCAACTTGGACTTCTTGGAGACCAAGAAATCCTAAAGGTACGAAATCCCTCCTTGAAGGATAATTCTTATCCTTCTAGATGCTTCTACATCTTTCTTTTCTCATTATCTTAGTTATTCCTTTATTAATTGATTTATTTTCCTTTTTATTTCCTTTTTCTTGTTATTGGGCCCAATAGCCAACAAGGCCCATGAAATCAAACACACAAGGCTATTTCACAAAAGAATCCATTCAATCATACAATTTACATAATCATACATGTATTGGGGGAATTGCTTTTCCAATCAAAAGAACCCAAAAATTGGGGTTGTAACATCCTTCCCCTCTTATAGGAATTTTTCCCTCAAAATCCCACCAAACATATAAACAAGCAGGATAAGCATTTCCCTTGTCCATCATGGCTTCCATGTGGCTTCACCCTTTCCATGGTGCTTTCCAAGAACCTTTTGTTGGTATGTATGCCCATAGATCAAGTCATATGATGATTGTAATGGGATACTTTGTAAATGATTTGAATAATAATAAAGGCAATTTCCAATCTATATGTTTAAACTATTTCTGAGATGATGGTGTAACATGATAGATGTCTAAAGATTATTTTACTCAATGACGTATGCTTTTGGGTTGAGGACCTAAACGATGAGATCATACGGATGTTAAGAGTATACATTCTTGTTTAGTCCCTAGTCGATTGTTATTGTGGAAATAACCATAGACATCAATAACACTAAAGACTAGATTGTGTGTTGGTTGATGATAGAATCTCATTAGTCATGATATAGTGATATCAAACCAAGCACATAGGTATACCGGACAGACCCACCGTGAGAGTGACACATGGAACCATGACTTGGTAGTCACACTCAACTCTCACAGTGATGGTGGTGAGTGTGATTCTTAGACCTGAAATCACTACACTCAACACATGTCGTTGGGTACACTTTGACATCATCAAACGCAGTCCTGAAACATGGGTTGTTATAAAGGTGATGATTGGGTGGCTTTGACACATGGGGCTTTTGAGGGGTGAGTGATAGATATGGGATTTGTCCCTGCTAAGGGAGTTTGATATCCTTGGCCACTTGATGAGTAGGATTGAGAAAGGCATGCGCATGCATGTGTGAATCAATATGTGATATTGATGTCATACACATCTCACTCGGTCTACTCTGAGATCAAGGAAATGAATGAACGTTGACAGGATGACTGTTCCATGCCTCGAGTTCATTCTGGATATCAGTGATAAAGGAATTATACATTCACTGTAACACCATTCACGGATTGTAGGGATGAAAGTTGTTCTCCAACTTTCTATTTCACTTGGGTAGAAATGATGTGTGACTAGGCACCGCTCTTTGCTTGTGAAGTCATAAGTGTTATGGACTTTCACTGCCAACGTGAAATGGACCTGTAGGGTCACACACATAGGATTTAACCTGGAAGAGGAGTTTTGTCCACAAGCAATGTTTAGATTGATTACTAAAGGAGTTTAGTAGTTCAATTAAACACTCAATTAATCGATAGCTCAATATCATAATGTTCAAGGTGTTGGACGCATTGATTGGAGTATCGGATTGATTGAAATCACATTTGACTAATTCTGCACAACCTGCACTCCCAACCGATCGGTTCATGTGATGAACCGGTCGGCTGAGGTTGCTGAACCGATCGGCTCATGCACGGAATGAAATGAGTGGTTCAAGTGTTGAATCGATCGGTTCAACTGGTGCAATCGAGCAACTTGGGAAAGTAGGATTGGTGAGAATTTTCCTTGCGTTTCACTTGCCCAATTTGATTGGAACAAGGATTGGTATTCGATACCAATTGGAAACAAAAGAAGTAAAGTCAATTGGGAACCGACCTGGAACCCCAACCGACCGGTTCATGAGTGAACCGATCGGTTCAAGGGTCCCAAACGATCAGTTCAGTGGTGAACCGATCGGTTCAGGTCCCCAACCGACCGGTTCACTTATGAACCGATCGGTTCAAGTTTTGAGTTGGTTGCTTTTGTGGAAAATCTCGAACCCTTCTACTCCTGCTTTTAGTCCCATATTGCCGGGCACAGAGAACCCTGTCCCATGACCCACCTATATATATAGGGGTATTGGGGGCTTCTCAGAGTACAACTCAGTGCAAGTTGATTGCTCTGCAAAGTTGTCGTTCTCTCTGGTTTTGGTAACCGAGAGAGAGCCCGAGCAAGTGCTTCCCGCAAAGGGAGGTGCAGCAAGGGAAGGACAACTGCAGTTGCAATTAACAGCAGGAGAGTGTGTTGGTGACTAGTACGTAAATAGGAGGGTGGGACTCCTTCCACTTCCTTGTGGGACAAGGAGAGTGGAGTTCCAGGTGGTCCGTGTGGACTACTTCAGAGGCGGGAGGTCACTGCCGCTCAGGAGGACAACTATCATCCGACAGTCCGGTAGGAGGAGGAGTCATCAGTCCCGGTGTGACCAGGAGCTGCACAAACACCGTCCAAGACCGGAGGTGAAGACCGCTCAAGGCGCGAGGTTCTGTCTCCGAGCAAGCCTCGGGACAAGGTATGATTCACAAACCATATTTCCTATTATATAGACGTTGACGCGATTCCTTTTGTTCTGGGTTTGGGGAGAAATTTTTTTGTTTCTGCTATTTCTCTGCCTCCTCTAAAACCCAACCGTGGTATCAGAGCCATGTCAACCGCTCTATATTTTAGGATTATCGATATGATCGATTTTGGTTTGTCGCCTTTATTTATTGCATGCGATGCAAATAATATCGGCTTTATACATGTCCAATCCACAAATCCCTAATATACATATATGATATGTAATATTAATGCATTCGATACGCGTCACCCTTAAATGAGTTTTGTGGTGGATGTGTAGCATGATTATGGCCTATAAACCCCTATATCTGTGTGTGGTTGTTTGTTTGGTTTCTTGCATCTCGGTCTGCGCACCGATTCCCTTTCTCCTATTCCTGATGTAACTCGAAATAATTCAAGAATTCTTTTCCTACCTTTGCTCCCCCCGAATGTAACTCGGGGTTTCACAATTCAATTGTAAATATGATAGATTTTATTTCCTGTTATGTTAAAGAATGGCGGATGACCTGAAGACGATCGGTTCAAGGCATGAACCGATCGGTTGGTGATCCAGACGGCTGGTTCGAGGAACGAGACGAGCGGGTGGCGACCTGAGGAGATGCACGATGACCGGTGAACCGATTGTCCGGAGGTGCCAGTCGATCGGCTGGTGGCACCCGAACAACCTACCTGATGGCGAGCCGATCAGTCATGGAGATGAGCTGATCAAACCCAGAAAGGCAGGCACAAATTTCATCTTGTATAGGTTGCATGTGATGTAGACCTAGATGACCGTGATTCCTCTTGGCTCGAGGAATTACAATAGGATGGCCATACTCATTGCTTTTTATCGTTTATGCATGTTTTCTGTGGGATATAGCATGTATATGATACGTACTATATATTGTGGTGATTGGATATGTATATGTATATAAAAACCAAATCCCTCATTAAAATATTAAGTCTTATACGCCTTCCATTAGCGACACACATGGCAAACTTGATCGACCAAGCGTAGGTTACGCCAAAGCGTAGTGCACCGTCTATCTTGTGGAAGTGTGAAGGGTCGACATGTAGGTTCTGCCAAAGCAGGGTGCATGTTTACCGTGTCGGCTTTTGGGTTAGACTTAACTGGTGATTCTTAGAGCGTCTAAGCCCAGAGGAACGGAATGTTCATGGCAAGGTGTTGCACATGTTCATTCATCAAGAGTTGCATATGATGCAATTGGCAAGAGTTGCCTACCCAGAAGATCTGAGTTGTGGGTGACATCCAAAGCTGGACCATGGCTTAGAGGATTCTAGGATCTTGACCCACTAGAAGATTGTACGCTGCAATCTTTCGAATTGATAGTGAGGGCTATCAATTTGAGTCAAAATAGTGGGAGCGGTAATTAATTAAAGGCCTAATTAAATATCGTCAAATTTATTCAAATCAAATCAAAAAGGTTTTGACAAATGCAAATTTTATCTTATAGAATGGCAAAAGAATCATCTTTTAAAATGGGCAAATTAATTGAGAATAAATTCCATAACTGGTTGAGGACTGTGAGAAGTGTTCTGCACAATCCAGATATACCAGGAGCCTTAGAATCCACTCTATGTACGCTTAATGCGTTGGTGAAGAAGAAAGTAGGTAAGGGAGAGAAGTGTTCTTTCGCCAAACCAATTTTTTGTACATGGAGAGAATGGAAGGAACAATGGAAGAAGAAGTCGGAGATAGAGATCTCTACTTCTGGTGTATACGTGATAGAGATTAACTTTACTACTTCTTCGTCATGGGTACTTGATACCGGATGCGGATCTCACATTTGTTCAAATGTGAAGGATCTTAAGAGAAGTAGGCCTTTAGGGAAAGGCGAGGTTGAACTACGTGTTGCCAATGGGGCAAGAGTTGCCGCCAGTGCCGTAGGAACCTATGAGTTAACTCTACCTAGTGGGCTAATAATAGAGTTGAAGAACTACTATTATGTACCTACCATAAATAGGAATATCATTTCCGTCTCTTGTTTGGACAAAGATGGATTTGAATTTCTTATTAAGAATGGAAAGTGTTCCATTTATAAAGATGGGATCTTTTATGGCAGTGCCCCTATGTCTTATGGTCTATACTTGATAGACTTGGAGACAAGTGTATACAACATAAACACCAAAAAGCAAAAACGCAACGACTCAAACAAAACATATATTTGGCATTGTCGTCTAGGGCACATAAATGAGAAGCACATTTCTAGACTCCATAAAGATGGTTATCTAGACTCTTTTGATTATGAATCAATAGAGACATGTGAATCTTGTTTGTTGAGCAAGATGACCAAAACTCCCTTTTCAGGTAAAGGTGAGAGAGCTAGTGATCTATTAGGACACATACATACTGATGTATGTGGGCCTTTTAGAACTAATGCCAGAGGTGGGTATCAGTATTTCATTACCTTTACTGATGACTTCAATAGAATGGCTATGTGTACCTGATGAAACATAAGTCAGAAACCCTTGAAAGGTTCAAGGATTTTATGAATGAAGTACAGAACCAGCTTGGTAAAAGTATTAAGGCACTTCGTTCCGATCGAGGTGGAGAATACTTGAGATAGGAGTTTGAGTACCTTCTGCGAGCCCGTGGTATTGTATCACAGTGGAATCCACCTGGAACACCACAACATAATGGTGTGTCTGAAAGAAGGAATCACACATTATTAGATATGGTGCGATCAATGATGAGTTTTGCTGATCTTCCAATTTCTTTCTGGGGTTATGCTCTTGAAACCGCCGCGTTTACACTTAACCATGTACCATCTAAATCGGTTCAAAAGACACCATATGAGATATGGACTGGGAAGTGTCCCAATTTGTCTTTTATGAAGATTTGGGGTTGTGGGGCTTACGTCAAGAAAATGTTTCCTGATAAGCTTGGACCCAAATCTGATAAATGTTATTTTGTTGGATATCCCAAGGAGACCAAGGGATATTATCTATACCACCCTACTGACAACAAAGTGTTTGTTGCCAGGGATGTTGTGTTCCTAGAGAAGGAATTTATTTCCAAAGGAAATAGTGGGAGGAATATAGAGCTTGAAGAGGTTCAAGCCCAATAAGAAAACATTGAACCGGTAGATGTACCAGAGGAAAATGTAGATTCACAAGGTGTTGTGGAATCTCAATCTCCTCAGGTAACACAAGGACCTCGTAGATCTAGTAGGACTCGCCTTGAACCTGAGAGGTTTGGATACCTTGTAACTCAGGAAGGTGGAGAGTTGATCATAGATGATGATCCAACTACCTACGTAGAGGCTATGGAGGGACCAGATTCTGAGAAATGGCTTAAAGCCATGAGATCGGAGATAGAATCCCTGTACTCCAACAAAGTATGGACTTTGGTGGAACCACCCGAAGGGGTAAAACCCATAGGGTGCAAGTGGGTCTTCAAGAAGAAGACCGACATGGATGGCAATGTGCAAACTTATAAAGGTAGATTGGTTGCTAAGGGATTTCGACAAGTTCAAGGTGTTGACTATGACGAAACCTTTTCTCCAGTTTCCATGATTAAGTCCATCAGGATCATGCTTGCTATTGCAACTTATTATGACTATGAGATTTGGCAGATGGATGTTAAAACTGCATTCCTTAACGGGAATATATATGAGGATGTGTACATGACACAACCTGAAGGTTTTGTAGATCCAAAGAATGCCAATAAAGTCTGTAAGCTGCAAAGGTCAATCTATGGATTGAAGCAAGCATCTCGGAGTTGGAATCTTCGATTTGATGAGGAAGTCAAAGTGTTTGGATTTATTCAAAATGAAGATGAACCTTGTGTGTACAAGAAGGTTAGTGGGAGCTTGACCACGTTCCTCATATTATATGTGGATGACATACTTTTGATGGGGAATGATGTCTTAGCCTTAGAGAAGGTAAAGACTTGGCTTGGGAAAACTTTCTCAATGAAGGACTTAGGAGAAGCATCCTATATTCTAGGAATTAAGATCTATAGAGATAGATCTAGAAGGCTTCTCAGACTAAGTCAAAGCACATACATTGACAAGGTGCTGAAGCGGTTCAGCATGGAGAACTCAAAGAGAGGCAACGTCCCCATGCTACATGGAGTCACCGTCTCTAGAGCTCAATGTCCCCAATCTTGTGAAGAGAGGGAGCATATGAATGGGATCCCATATGCATCAGCCATCGGGTCCATCATGTACGCTATGTTGTGCACACGCCCAGATGTCTCGTATGCTCTCAGCATGATGAGCAGGTACCAGTCAGATCCCGGGGATGCTCACTGGACAGCCGTGAAGAACATCCTCAAGTACTTGCAAAGGACTAAGGATCAGTTTCTTGTTTACGGCGGTGAGGAAGAGCTGGTTGTAAAGGGTTACACCGATGCAAGCTTCCAAACCGATAAAGATGATTACAGATCGCAGTCAGGATTTGTGTTTTGCCTTAATAATGGAGCTGTGAGCTGGAAGAGTTCCAAGCAAGAAACAGTTGTCGATTCTACTACAGAGGCTGAGTATATTGCTGCTTCGCATGCAGCAAAGGAGGCTGTGTGGATCAGGAAGTTCATTTCTGAACTTGGTGTAGTTCCCAGTAGCTGTGATGCAATTGAGCTTTATTGTGACAATAATGGAGCTATTGCACGAGCTAAGGAACCCAAATCACATCAGCGGTCCAAGCACATACTGCAGCACTTCCATCTCATACGAGAGATCATACAGCGAGGAGATGTGAAGATTTGCAAAGTACCAATTGAAGATAACATAGCTGATCCACTGACTAAGGCCCTTTCTCAGCAGAAGCATGATGGTCATGCTAGGTCACAAGGACTACGTTTCCTTGGTGACTGGCTCTAAGTGCAAGTGGGAGTCTGTTGGTATGTATGCCCATAGATCAAGTCATATGATGATTGTAATGGGATACTTTGTAAATGATTTGAATAATAATAAAGGCAATTTCCAATCTATATGTTTAAACTGTTTCTGAGATGATGGTGTAACATGATAGATGTCTAAAGATTGTTTTACTCAATGACATATGCTTTTGGGTTGAGGACCTAAATGATGAGATCATACGGATGTTAAGAGTATACATTCTTGTTTAGTCCCTAGTCGGTTGTTATTGTGGAAATAACCATAGACATCAATAACACTAAATACTAGATTGTGTGTTGGTTGATGACAGAATCTCATTAGTCATGATATAGTGATATCAAACCAAGTACATAGGTACTTGTTAGAGAACAAGGTACCGGACAGACCCACCGTGAGAGTGACACATGGAACCATGACTTGGTAGTCACAGTCAGCTCTCACAGTGATGGTGGTGAGTGTGATTCTTAGACCTGAAATCACTACACTCAACACATGTCGTTCGGTACACTTTGACATCATCAAACGCAGTCCTGAAACATGGGTTGTTATAAAGGTGATGATTGGGTGTCTTTGACACATGGGGCTTTTGAGGGATGAGTGATAGATATGGGATTTGTCCCTCCTAAGGGAGTTTGATATCCTTGGCCACTTGATGAGTAGGATTGAGAAAGGCATGCACATGCACGTGTGAATCAATATGTGATATTGATGTCATACACATCTCACTCGGTCTACTCTGAGATCAAGGAAATGAATGAACGTTGACAGGATGACTGTTCCATGCCTCGAGTTCATTCTGGATATCAGTGACAAAGGAATTATACATTCACTGTAACACCATTCACGGATTGTAGGGATGAAAGTTGTTCTCCAACTTTCTATTTCACTTGGGTAGCAATGATGTGTGACTAGGCACCACTCTTTGCTTGTGAAGTCATAAGTGTTATGGACTTTCACTGCCAACGTGAAATGGACCTGCAGGGTCACACACATAGGATTTAACCTGGAAGAGAAGTTTTGTCCACAAGCAATGTTTAGATTGATTACTAAAGGAGTTTAGTAGTTCAATTAAACACTCAATTAATTAATAGCTCAATATCATAATGTTCAAGGTGTTGGACGCATTGATTGGAGTATCAGATTGATTGAAATCACATTTGACTGATTCTGGACAACCTACACTCCCAACCGATCGGTTCATGTGATGAACCGGTCGGCTGAGGTTGCTGAACCGGTCGGCTCAATTGTTGAGCCGATCGGCTCATGCACAGAATGAAACGAGCGGTTCAAGTGTTGAACCGATCAGTTCAACTGGTGCAATCGAGCAACTTGGGAAAGTAGGATTGGTGAGAATTTTCCTTGTGTTTCACTTGCCCAATTTGATTGGAACAAGGATTGGTATTCGATACCAATTGGAAACAAAAGAAGGAAAGTCAATTGGGAACCAACCTGGAACCCCAACCGACCGGTTCATGAGTGAACCGATCGGTTCAAGGGTCCCAAACGATCAGTTCAGTGGTGAACCGATCGGTTCAGGTCCCCAACCGACCGGTTCACTTGTGAACCGATCGGTTCAAGTTGCGAGTTGGTTGCTTTTGTGGAAAATCTCGAACCCTTCTACTCCTGCTTTTAGTCCCATATTGCCGGGCACAGAGAACCCTGTCCCATGACCCGCCTATATATAGGGGTATTGGGGGCTTCTCAGAGTACAACTCAGTGCAAGTTGATTGCTCTGCAAAGTTGTCATTCTCTCTGGTTTTGGTAACCGAGAGAGAGCCCGAGCAAGTGCTTCCCGCAAAGGGAGGTGCAGCAAGGGAAGGACAACTGCAGTTGCAATTAACAGTAGGAGAGTGTGTTGGCGACTAGTACGTAAATAGGAGGGTGCAACTCCTTCCACTTCCTTATGGGACAAGGAGAGTGGAGTTCCAGGTGGTCCGTGTGGACTACTTCAGAGGCGGGAGGTCACTGCCGCTCAGGAGGACAACTGTCATCCGACAGTCCGGTAGGAGGAGGAGTCTTCAGTCCCGGTGCGACCAGGAGCTGCACAGACACCGTCCAAGACCGGAGGTGAAGACCACGCAAGGCGCGAGGTTCTGTCGCCGAGCAAGCCTCGAGACAAGGTATGATTCACAAACCATCTTTCCTATTATATAGATGTTGACGTGATTTCTTTTGTTCTGGGTTTGGGGAGAAATTTTTTTGTTTCCGCTTCTTCTCTGCCTCCTATTCTTTTATCTTTGCAACTTGGACTTCTTGGAGACCAAGAAATCCTAAAGGTACAAAATCCCTCCTTGAAGGATAATTCTTATCCTTCTATATGCTTGTACATATTTCTTTTCTCATTATCTTAGTTATTCCTTTATTAATTGATTTATTTTCCTTTTTATTTCCTTTTTCTTGTTATTGGGCCCAATAGCCAACAAGGCCCATGAAATCAAACACACAAGGCTATTTCACAAAAGAATCCATTCAATCATACAATTTACATAATCATACATGTATTGGGGGAATTGCTTTTCCAATCAAAAGAACCCAAAAAATTGGGGTTGTAACATCCTTCCCCTCTTATAGGAATTTTTCCCTCAAAATCTCACCAAACATATAAACAAGCAGGATAAGCATTTCCCTTGTCCATCATGGCTTCCATGTGGCTTCACCCTTTCCATGGTGCTTTCCAAGAACCTTTATCATCTTATATTCTTACATATGAGTTCTCTCTCACCTCGGTATCAGGTACCCTCGTAGGTGACTTAGGATATCTTAGCCTCCCTAGAATCTCAATAGGTTCATGGCTTAGCACATGGTTCAGGTACATCACATAGCGCTCTAGATCGGACTCATGGAATACATCATACATCACATTATCCTGAGGGGTAAGGCTAAACATAAGCATCTCCACTAATCCATCTCAAATGGACCCATGTATCGGGGACTTGTCTTTCTCAGCTATATCTTAGAGGGGTCGTGTTTTCATAACACATGTTCTCCCACAGTGCATTGCATGTCAGTCTGCTTCACATCGGTTCACAACTCTTGTCGCCCTTGGGATTTCTCAGCCATCGCACGATAAAAGCAACTTCATCTGCATACACTGTGGTCTCTCTGACCTTCATAAGTCCTCTCACCGACATCATCCAAATAAAGTGGTGACCGACACAACCTCCCTTACAGAGCTTCATACATCCTGATACTGGCTATTGTGGCTATCATCACAGGCAAACTCTTCTAGGGGCATGAACGAATCCCATGTATCACCCTAAACGAGCACACATGCTCTCATCATGCCCTCTATAGTCTGGATCATACTTTCTTGACTGTCCATCAGTCAGGGTGATATGCTGTACTCAACTTCAATCTAGCATCGAGTCCTTCCTGTACCCACTTCCACCACATGGAAGTGAACTTGAGGTCATGCTCAAGATATTGAACTCATATCATGGTGTAGTTGAACTCTCTCTCTCTCTCATATATATATATATATATATATATATATATATATATATATATATATATATATATATATATATATATATATATATATATATATATATATATATATATATATAGTTTAACCGGATCTGTCACATTGACTGTCCTCTCTCTTAAGTAAGGATTACGTCAAATTGGTAAGGTGATCTACCATAACCCATATTACATCATGACCTCTCTTAGTCCAGGGGATACTCACTACAACGTCCATGGTGATCCACTCCCATTCCCTCTAAGGGACTCTTCATTTTCTGTAGCAACTCACCGGGTTATGGATGCTCATCCTTCACCTCCTCGCATGCATGGCGAGAAGCCACATGCAACTTTATATACTTCTTCATCTCGGGTATTCAAAGTACTACTGCAAACTTTAACTATCTTAGTAGTATTATGGTGTACTTAACATCATGAGCCTCTACTTGTCATGATTCCTCAAGGTCAACTCCTCGGAAACCCTAAATCACTCTAGTAGTGGGTTTCACCACCTTGTTTTCTCCAGAGGTGTATCTGAGGTGCTTACAACCATCCTCTTATCTCATCAGGCTCTAGGCTGGCTAACCAAACAACCCCTACTCGACCAACGGGTCGGGTTGTATCTTGGTGTTAGCCAAACATGTCTCACAAACTTAAGGTTCACCCATCAACCTCTTATAGCCTCTCTACTGGCCAAACTAGACCGCTGCGTCTCAACTAAGAGCATCCATTACCACCTTACATCCTTATGTTCTAGGTAAGGGTGAAAACATAAACCTCCATAACTCCACTCAACATCCTCATCTTGGGGTTACATCCACTGAGTCAAGAAAACTTTGAGCTCATCATCTTGACTATCAAATCCAAACTTATATCACTCATAAATCCCATATTGTTCCTGATGAGAATGTCCTTCTATGATGAATACCTTAATTCTCTTCATATTTGTAAATCATCTATTCAACGTACTCTCCAAAAGGTATGATACTTTCTCTATCTTCAAACATCATAACACTATTTCAACTCACATCATCTTTTTCCTTAGTGTATGACATGCATATTTCCCTATCACTCACCCCCATAACGAGAGGAAATAAGCATTTGGCTGCAGTCCAAATACAGAGTTCATCCCATTCCAAGAATAGAGATGATGTATCCCACATTGCCACCACACTTTCCAATCTAAGTTGAAACATGCATCACATGTCTTCACATCATGAACATCTCGATTTTAGATTTACATCCATGGAAAAATGTTCCCAAGTACTCTTGGGTCGTCACCCAATCCTTAGTCATCTTCTCAAGGTTTGTAGGGTGCCAGTACTTGTAGGGTCATCCCTTTCCCTTATGCATCCAGAGAGTGCCCACCTCACTTGCCCTTTGGGTTCCATGAACTCATGAAGGTGATCAATATCCTACCCATGGTCCTAGGACAAAGATAGTTGTTACCTCTCGACCCTATGGTCTCATGCATCTAGGCAACAGACAAATCCTACTCCTATTGGTCTTATCCCCACTTGACCTGAGTATCGACTTAGGATTCTATCATGGTACATATCAACTTGAATACTTACCCAAAACTCCATCATCTCTCTGGGAACTCGTAGTCAAACTTACATCCTTTCATAGGGATCATGGTGACCTACCTTCCTTGGTCTGGCCCCATACAGGTTACCTCCATGGCAACGTATCCTCCTGCCCCTTAGAGATGATCACACATGGGTCTATATATTTGTTCTCCAACTATATGCTCTCCACTTAGCTCATCAAGATCCTACAAGAGACTTCTTTAGATTACCTCAGACCTACACAAAAGCTACACCTGACAGAAGAGTCCCTCCCCAAGATGGGGAAAACTATCTCTTGATAGCAACAAAGGTCACAAACATCCCTACGTCCAGGGTTCTCATAATCATGTGCAAGCTTATCCCTATCATGCTACTTAGGCACGTAGCTAGCAAGAAGATAACCCACTAAGACACTCTGGATTCCTTAGTATGTCATACTTGCTCCTATTCCTCAACATTGGACCAATATCATACATGCATATGTCACCAACATATGTGTGAGGGGTTCATCAAACATATACCTTAGTCCAAGGGGTTTCCTTTTCCTCTAAACACGAGGGAATGCCAAACTCAAATATATAGAAACTCAAACATCATTGTGAGCATCAAGTGCATCAGGTACTACTACTTCCCCTCTTAGGTCAAGGAACCCTAGGTTCACTTTTTATGCATCAACTATCCAACCACAAACCAAACATGCACAAGGTAGGGCATACACTTCCTACCATTCTTTCCTGTGAACAACACCTTAGAGTCCTACAGAAGGACAACCAACTCGGTGTGAGACCTCATAACTTGTTACTGTACCTCTTCAGGGTCTACATAACTCTCCTTCCTACACCTAAAAGGTAGGAACCTACAACTTCTATACATCAAATCAAGAAGCCTCTTCCTCATTATAGCGTTTGGTTCCTCTAAAGGCAACCAAGGTACAAAAAGCCTCCAAGGATCGTGCATGAGCAACCTCATACATCCACGTAGGCCGTCCAGTCTACGTCTTAGCATACCAAACTTCTCATGGTCCCTCATGTTTCAGAGTCTAAGCTTCCAACCTTCTTGCTTGGATCTTTCTCTCTCTCTAGAGATAACCCTACAACCAACCTTACTAGTGGCAGTTCTCTCTCTAAGAAGGTGGACCAAGCTCTTGAGGATACATGCATACACCTACATGGGTGAAATGTATGATCCAAACCTATGTTCGATCAAGATTATCTGAAGCTTTGCATGTTCATATCCTAACCTATCGGGCATCCCCCTTCTGACCTAAGTCTCATCCTACTATCAACACTGTGACGTTCTCTCCTACATATGTGCATGCTCTTCTATGCTCATATATGCCTATAAGGGTCTCTATATGGTCACCACTAATGTAAGGACCCTGACCTGCATTTTGGGCTTATCCAGTTTGCTTTGCCTAAACACTATGCTTAGTTTCTTGCTAATCACCTTTAGTGGTGATTAGGGTTTGCTTGTGTTTTGTTGAGTGTTGGAGGTGCTACTTGCAAAATAACCTAAGTTAGGGTTGATAGGAAAGTTTGTCACCTTGAGAGATATTCTTTTCTCTCTTTGCTTCCTCTAAGTTGAGAGGAAGGTTTGGGCTCGTGCCTTGAGTTGTCTTGGGCTTGATTGAGCTCTATTAGGCCTTGTTTTCCCTTATTTGGGCCTTGCCTTGCTTTGAGGAGCCTTGTATCAGGCAAGGAGGCTTGTGTCAGCCATGAGGTGTGCTGAACATGATGTGTATCAGCCTAGAGGTGTTGGTGGTGTATCAGTCATGGTTTGAAGTGTATCGGCCTTTGACTATGTTGACCTTCTTGCTTTGGTTGTGTCACCCTAGTTTGGACATGTGGCCGAGCCTTGGTTGTGTGGTGGCATGGTTTGTGCATATGTTTTGCAAGGTGGAAAACATGTGGACATGTGTCCCTGGGTAAGGTGACACCTTTCCATGGTTCCCCTTTGATCCTCATCTATATATGCCTTGCCTTTGTCTTCCTTAGGAAACCTTTGGCTCTTTGTTGCTCCTCTCTTCCTTAGTGTACGATACACCTCTCCCTTGCAACCTTGGTGGTTGATACCCTTGGAGGAGCTAAGGTTGGTGGTCGATCCCTTTGAAGGAGTTCCCTTCTTCTTCCTCTAGCTTGGTGGCCGATCTATAGGTGAGCCTTGCTTCCTTGGTAAGAATCTTACCTCTCTCCTTAGCATCTTCTTCTCCATCTTGCCTACTCTTTGGCTGTGGTGGTTATGATCCACGTTCCTTTTCTTGAGGTGGCCGAAAGTGGTGTGCTTGAAGCTTGGAGCTTTGGAGCTTGAGGAGTTTGCTTAAGGCGGGTTATATAACTTCTAACCCTATCTATACTACCTTCTTTATGTTGCATGATTCATATATGTTGATGATTGGCCATTGCATGTTATGTTTCTTGCTCTAGTACATGTTGTTGATCTTATGGATATAGTGAGCATGATGTTGTTGATGGTTTATATGCCTTTGGGATCTATTTGGCTGAACCATAGTTTGGGGTTTTCTTGTTGAGCAATACCCCTTTCTTTCCTTGGTTTTTGGGAAGTGAGTTTGAGCTCTAGTGGTGTGGGCAATACCCCTCTCTTGTTTAAGTTGAGAGGTGAGTCTACATTTTAGTTGCTTGGGCAACACTCTCCTCTAACCATGGATTTGAGAGGTGAGCTCTTGGCTATGTGATGAACTAAGTTGAGGTTGATCCTTATGGTTTCCCGATTTGTGATAGAGGTTGTGCAAAACCCCTCTCTCTTGGGTGTTGAGAGGTGAGCCAATCTTCTTGATCATTTAGGGTTTGGTGCCCTTGTGCTTGAGGTTGAAGATGACCTTGTAGAGTTGTGCTTTGCATGTTATGACCTTGGAGTAGTGCTGCCCGATAGCTTCGTCTTGAGTTGTACCCTTGGCCGATATATCTAGTTGAAGTTTGGTTGGTGCCCGTTAGGGTTCCCTTGGCCGATACCTTTGTTTCTTGGGCGATACACCTTGTTGAGTGCTCTACACGACACACCTTGTAGAGAGGTTTCCCGATACCATCTTGCCTTGAGATGGCCTTAGCCGATAGGCTTTGATAGCTTAGTGCTCGATATGGCTTTGGCCAATACCACCTTGTTTGGATGAGCTTTGGGCAATATGGTATGATGCCCGACATGATAACCCTAGGTGCCAGTCGATATGTTGCTGCATGGCCATGCATGATACAACTCTTGGGCATCATGAATGCCCTGGCTGATAGGGATGATCCTTAGACGATAGGGAGCTAGTTGCATGGTTGGGGCGCTTGAGTGATACCCCTTCAGCCGATATGGTCCATGTGAGGGTTGGCCGATAGAGGAAACCCTAACCCTAACCCTAGCTTGTGTGCACAATCAGCCTTTGGCCGACAGCCCTGTGATGATGCACGATACACCTTTCCCGACACTATGTGAGCTGGTGGGTTCTTGTTGCACAATAGGTGAAGTGATGGGGTTGGTCTATATGGTGGTGAGCTTGCTTAGGGTTGGGAAACCCTAGCCGATACATCCTTTGGTGAGGGTATGACCATACTCAATACATCTTTTGGTGAGGGTTGGTGCTGCCTGCCATACCTATAGTGAGGGTTGCAGGAGCTTTGGTGTGGGTTCTGATAACCTGGAATGTATATAGCTGATAGTTCTATGTTAATAATGATAATACAAGTGATATGGTGTAATCACCTTGAATCCTACAGATATGATAATGAGATAAGATGATAGGTTGTGAACTAGGAAGTTTGGAAGGATATGATGTTGCTACACATGATAACATGACACATGTATATGATCACAAGTATGGGGCATGATATATGCTTATGATTGATAATAAAACTATGATTTCTATAGCTTATGTGTAATATAATCATGGGTGTTGCTTTATACTTGATAGCATGATAATCATGTTAACCCATGGTGTCTTCAGTTATCTCTATGGATGTGTATACTAACCATGAAGGTATTTTTATATGGATTCATATCCTGGTAAGAGCTATGAGATGTATGTGCTTGAGTAGCACCATGTGGTAATGAGATAAGGCTGAGTGACTAGTTGAGGTGTTATCCTCTGATGATGAGATAAGGGATGCGTTCCCAGAATGCTGATGCATGATTATGATGCCTTGAGAGGCATTGGTTGATATAATGAGGGTTTGAGGTCCCAAGACAGTATGATGATGGAAATAATGATGTAATTCTATAAGGATATACTTTGGTTGCCTCAACAATTGGCTTAAAATATACTAATTAATTATAGACGAACATATCATGTAGTTTGCCCTGGCCATAGATCCATCATCATCAATATCATGGTGATGGTGAAACAAGTTTATCCTGCGGGATTTGCCTGGAGCGCATATTGTTGAATATGCGAGGTTTTCCCCTAGCCTAAAATAGGAGGAATCTGAGTACCACTGTGAATATATGGAGCATGGTGAATAGACCCATGGCACAAGATATGTGATGATGAGCATGATGCATTCATGGCTCAGATGTATGTACTAGCACCTATGTCAAGGTGAGCTAGAGATATGGGTAGCTTGCGGAGCTGACCCTGAGGCTGAGGCCATATAAGCATGAGACTGTGGTCCTGCTTTGGTTTTCGTGCACTAACCACGAGGAGGTGAGGTCATGGAGTCCGGCTCTCCCATTGACCTTGTATGGCACTGGTTTTTGGGATTCACAGCCAAAGGTTGGATTTGAGCAGGGACAACTCACTTCCTCAGAGCATAATAAATCATAATCCAGCCGAATAGTATATCTTGCTTAGAGAAAAACACAGAACATTGATTGAGGACTTGCTTATATAGCTGATCTAGTCATACCTTGCAGTTATGTGTGTGATCCTTATATTTTGTGATAAGTTCTTATAAAGCTTATCTTGTCAATCATGTTCCATAAAGGAAGACTTGGTTATATGCCTCCTAGATATCTTGGTAAGAATGATGGGGATTATGGTCTGGCTCAGTATACTGCTCTTGTTATACACTTTATCAGTTATCTGCTTTTATTTCTTTAATCTTCTGTGGTTTTATAGTTTTGGCGGAGAGTTATGTTTCTTGATGGGACTGTGTGTGTCACCCTGCTAGTTTACAAACTTTTTAGGTGATCGCTCTAGACGCGGTGGTGGTCGTGAGGTTGCGGCTGAGTAGCAAGAAGAGAAGTAGAAGGCAAGAGATGGACATGCTACTATTTTGGTGGTTTTGTAGTAGAGTCCTAGAGTCATCCCTGTACTCTCAGGTCCTCAGAGGTGTTTGATGATGTTTCACGATGACTAGCTATTGTAATTTTGGTATATCCTGCTGCTGGATGTACATGGCCATTATGTATATATAAACAGGTGATGAACTCTGGTGCTGATAGTACAGCTGGTTCCAATAAGTTGTGGACATATATCAAAGCTTGTAATATTTTTATAACACATTTCTCTACAGGATATGGATGCAAAAGTTCTCTTATGTATGCTTTCCGCAATCAGTTTTAATTAACCCGTGTTTTCAGTAATATGTGGTTCCACACGTTTTTGCATGTCATCTCGCTGTCTATGTGATGGCAGGGTGTCACATATAGTTTGGTATCAGAGCCCTAGGTTCACTGAGTCTATAGGGATCTAGGACTAGGTTGTGTCTGTTCTTGTGAGTTTTCCAGATTTTCTTACAATGATCTTCTGCCCTCAACGGAAGAAAAAGCTTAAAGATGTATGGAAACCATGAAGAACATGCTACCGAGAGTTGAGGTTGCATCAGTTGATGGAGCTAGTGTGCAGACACATGAAGATCGGGTGCCCGAGGTCCTCCAACTTGACCCAGCCATTCTTGAAAACCATTCCTACCAACAACTTATGGGGCAGTTGATGGCTACGATGAATTACATGGTGGAAAGAGTGTCAGTGCCTCAACCAAGAGCACAGGCTCCCCATGGTGAAACATCGGGTTTTGGGAAGACCTTTGAGCGGCTTTGCCGAGTCGGAGCTTTGAATTATGATGGAACAGCTAATCTAGTAGATGCAGATCTATGGCTGATAGGTCTCGAGAAGGCCTTCCGGATCCTTGACATCCCCGAAGTAGACAAAGTTAAGCACGTTGTCTACCTTCTGAAGGGTAGTGTTGTCCACTAGTGGGCCATCGAGGAGGAGAAGCGACCCGGTGAGGAGATCGATCAGGAGGTTTTCCGATGAGAGTTTGTCAACAGATATTTTCCGAAGATGTATCTGGACAAGAAGATCAACTAGTTTGAGCATCTATGCCAAGGGTCGATGAGCATCACCGAGTATGAATCCAAGTTCATGGACTTGTTGAGGTTTTGTCCTCACATGGCAGCGACAGATGATGAGCGGATCAGGAAGTTTGAGAAAGGTTTGAGTGATGAACTGTCGACACCTACTGTTGCTTTGGAGAATTGGGAGTGGTTTGCCACGTTCGTGGAATCCGTTCGTAGGATTGAACAGTCTGTCAGGGAGAAAAGGGAGTCCATGACTAGGAAAAGACCTTCTCAATTCTAGGGACAAAGATCTGGTGGCTTAAAAAAGCCACAGTTTTCGACACCTTCCGTAATGCAGAGTTCTCATATACCATCTCAGTGGTCTCCAAGTAAGGGAAGAGGGTGTGGATTTTCTCCATCCAAAGCACACAATACCGCTACAGTGACAGTGACAGGGCCGTATAGGCTACAGATGGAAGGCAGGTCATGTTATCACTGTAGATAGATTGGACACTTGAGGTCAAATTGCCCAAGGAAAGATGTTTAAGTAACACAACATCTGAGGCAGAATCAACAAGGGGTAGATAGACAACAACCCAGTGGTAGCAGAGGGCAAGGACGCGGTCAAGCGTCGCAAGCAGGATCGTCTGCTCAAGGAAGCATATGACGTGGACAATAAGCAATGGCTTGATTCTATGCTATGAGTCAGCTGGAGGCGATAGTCAACCCGTTAGAAGTGACAGGTCAGATGAAGTTATTTCATTCTGATTTGTCTTCTTCTTGCTTTTTATCTGTTCTAGTTGACCTGGGTGCTACACACTCTTTTATCACACATAATATGCTTGATAGCTGTCCTTTACCTGTTAGTTGTAAGAAAGATAGCCTGTTGTTAGAAGCCCCTCTCGATGGTTCCTCGATTCTTTGAGAGGAGTGTTCATCTTGTGTTCTATCTTTCTCAGGACACAGTATACAAGTGGATCTTATACCACTTGATATGCATGGATTCAATGTGATCCTTGGGATGGATACCTTAGAGAAGTATAAGGTTGTGTTGGACTATGGTTCCAAGAAGGCAGTGTTTGATGACGGTGGAGAAAAGTGGATCTTCCAAGGAGATAGGAAGATTCTCCCAACGTGTTTAGTGTCTGCTATGGTGGTAGAGAAGTTGATGCGGAAAGGTTGTAAGGCATTCTTAACTCATGTTGTGAATACTAAGGAGAAAGGTCCTAGCCTTGAGGAGGTGACTGTTGTCTGAGAGTTTGTGGATGTGTTTCTTGATGAGTTCCCCAGTGTTCCCCCACCCCGAGAGATTAATTTTGAGATCAATCTGGTACCAGGAACACATCTAGTTGCACAAACACCGTATAGGATGGCTCCAGCAGAGATGGCATAGTTGAAGTAGTTATAGGAGTTGTTGGAGAAAGGTTTCATCCGACCAAGCACGTCTCCTTGGGGTGCTCTAGTGCTGTTTGTTAAGAAGAAGGACGGATCGATGTGGCTATGTATAGATTACCGATAGTTGAACAAAGTCACGATCAAGAACAAGTACTCGCTATTGAGGATAGACGATTTGTTTGATCAGTTGCATGGCACTACAGTGTTATCAAAGATAGACCTACGGTCTGGATACCATCAGTTAAGAATCAAAGATGCTGACATACCTACGTCAGCGTTTAGGATGAGGTATGGTCACTTTGAGTTTGTGGTTATGCCGTTTGGGCTAACCAATGTGCCTACTGCTTTCATGGATCTGATGAACCAAGTGTTCTGTCCGTTCCTAGATCAGTTTGTTGTAGTCTTTATAGACGACATCTTGATCTATAGTTGAGATAGTCAAGAGCATGAACAACATCTTCAACAAGCATTGACTCTTCTTCACCAACATCAGTTGTATGCCAAGTTCAGTAAATGTGAGTTTTGGTTGAAGGAAGTGACATTCTTGGGTCATGTGATATATACAGAAGGAGTCAGAGTGGACCCTAAGAAGGTGGAGTCAGTGGCAGATTGGGAGCAACCCAAGACGCCGACAGAAGTTCGTAGTTTTCTGGGTTTGGCAGGATACTACCAGAGGTTTATAAAGGACTTCAGTGTGATCGCGTTGCCGATGACAAAGTTGACCAGGAAGGATGTACCTTTTATTTGGGATGATCATTGTCAGCAAGCTTTCCAAAGCTCGAAGGGGAAGCTGACTAGTGCTCCAGTGTTGGTGCTGCCAGAGCCCGGGAAGGGTTATGTTGTTTTCTACGATGCTTCCAAGAAAGCTTAGGTTGCGTGTTGATGCAGGAAGACCATGTGGTTTCTTTTGCTTTGCGAAAACTTAAGATACATGAGGAGAACTATCCGACACATGATTTGGAGTTGGAAATGGTGGTCCATGCATTAAAGATTTGGAGGCACTATGTTTATGGGGAAGTCTGTCAGATCTATACAGATCATATGAACTTGAAGTACATCTTTTCGCAGAGTGAGATGAACATGCGATAGCGTTGTTGGATGGAGCTAATCAATGATTATGATTGCACCATTGAGTATCATCCTGGTAAGGCAAATGTGGTAGCTGATGCGCTTAGTAAAAAGTCTTCTTCTCTCCCCACGAAGAAGGCACAGTTGAGTTCCTTAGTATGCCATAGGTGGGATATGTTTGTCTCCTTGTGGCAAATGAATGTGCAGTTGGAAGTTTCCTTGTTGGCAGGAATGTTGGCACAGATACAAGTCAAGCCTACACTGAGACAGCAGATCAAAGATGCACACCTAGCAGATGATACAGTGTAGTTGATCAGGTCAGAGCTCGATAGTGAAAAATGTGATGGGTTCCATGAGTCTGAGGATGGACTAGTTTGCTATCATGGTAGGATGGTGGTCCCCGATGTTGATAATCTAAGAAAGCTAGTACTCAAGGAAGCACACACATTGATGTATTCTATGCATCCAGGAGTCACCAAGATGTATCATAATCTGAAGGACCTATATTGGTGGTCTGGCTTGAAGAAGGATGTAGTCGAGTTTGTGGCTAAGTGTGTAGTATGACAGCAAGTTAAATCTGAGCATCAGAAGATGGCAGGTACATTGCAACCCATGCTGATACCACAGTGGAAACATGATCATGTAACCATGGATTTTGTAGTTGGTCTAACAAATACATCTAGGAATCATGATTCCATTTGGGTAATAGTGGACAGGCTGACAAAATCTGCTCATTTCATACCAGTAAATATGACACATACAACAGAGAAGCTTGCTCAGGTTTTTGTAGACGGGATAGTGCGTCTGCATGGTGTACCAGCAACAATAGTCTCTGATAGAGGTCCTCAGTTCACAAGTCATTTCTGGGAACAGTTGCACAAAGCGTTGGGAACACAGTTGAGATTCATCACCGCCTTCCACCCATAGACAGATGGACAGTTGGAAAGGACTATTCAGACTTTGGAGGATCTTCTCCGAGCTTGTGTTTTACAGTTCCTAGGCAGTTGGGACGTGCATCTCAGTCTGATAGAGTTCGCTTACAATAATAGTTTCTAGCAGGGCATTGACATGGCTCCTTATGAGGCTCTATATGGAAGGAAGTGTAGATCCCCTTTATGCTGGTATGAGTCTGGTGAGTATTAGCTTTTGGGTCCTGAGTTAGTGCAGCAGACAACAAGAAAGATCAGAGTGATACAACAACAGTTGAAAATGACACAAGACAGACATAAGTCTTATGCAGACAACCGCCGACGACCTTTAGAGTTTCAGGTGGGAGACAAAGTGTATCTCAATGTCTCACCTTAGAAAGACGTGCTAAGGTTTGGCCAGAAAGATAAACTGGCACCCAGGTATATGGGGCCATGTCCGGTGATAACACGTGTTGGCAAGGTAGCTTACAAATTAGAACTGCCACCAGAGTTGCATAGGTTGCATCCAGTGTTTCATGTCAGTATGCTGAAGAAAAGTCATCCAGACACAGGAACAGTGATACAACCAGTTGAGGTTGCACTTGATGAAGATGTGACCTATGAGGAAGGTCCAGTGACGATCCTTGATAGGAGGGTAAAGAGGTTGAAAAGGAAGGACCTGGTTCTTTTGAAGGTTCTTTGGCATCATCGTGGTGTTGAGGAAGCCACGTGGGAGCTTGAGGAAGAGATGAGGAGGAAGTATCCCTCACTTTTCTCTTTAGGTTTCGGGGGCGAAATCCCTTTGTAGAGGTTTATGGCTTGTAAGGACCCTGACCTCCATTTTGGGCTTATCCTATTTTCTTTGCCTAAACCCTGTGCTTAGTTGCTTGCTAATCACCTTTAGTGTTGATTAGGGTTTGCTTGTGTTTTGTTGAGTGTTGGACGTGCTACTTGCAAAATAACCTAAGTTAGGGTTGATAGGCAAGTTTTGCAGCTTGAGAGATATTCTTCTCTCTCTTTGCTTCCTCTAAGTTGAGAGGAAGGTTTGGGCTCGTGCCTTGAGTTGTCTTGGGCTTGGTTGAGCTCTGTTGGGCCTTGTTTTCCCTTGTTTGGGACTTTCCTTGCTTTGAGGAGCCCTGTATCGGTCAAGGAGGCTTGTATCAGCCATGAGGTGTGCTGGCCATGATGTGTATCGACCTACATGTGTTGGTGGTGTATCGGTCATGGTTTGAAGTGTGTCGTCTATTGACTTTGTTGACCCTCTTGCTTTGGTTGTGTCACCCTAGTTTGGACATGTGGCTGAACCATGGTTGTGTGGTGGCATGGTTTGTGCATATGTTTTGCAAAGTGACAAATGTGTGGACATGTGTCCCTGGGTAAGGTGACACCTTGCCATGGTTCCCCTTTGATCCTCATCTATATATGCCTTGCCTTTCTCTTCCTTAGGAAACCTTTGGCTCTTTGTTACTCCTCTCTTCCTTAGTACACGATACACCTCTCCCTTGCAACCTTGGTGGCTGATACCCTTAGAGGAGCTAAGGTTGGTGGCTGATCCCTTTGAAGGAGTTCTCTTCTTCTTCCTCTAGCTTGGTGGTCGGTCTATAGGTGATCCTTGCTTCCTTAGTAAGAATATTCCCTCTCTCCTTAGCATCTTCTTCTCCATCTTGCCTACTCTTCGGCCGTGGTAGTTATGATTCTTGTTCCTTTTCTTGAGGTGGCCGAAAGTGGTGTGCTTGGAGCTAGGAGCTTTGGAGCTTGAGGAGTTTGCTTAAGGCGGGTTACATAACTTCTAACCCTAGATATACTACCTTCTTTATGTTGCATGATTCATATATGTTGATGATCGGCCATTGCATGTTATGTTTCTTGCTCTAGTACATGTTGTTGATCATATGGATATAGTGAGCATGATGTTGTTGATGGTTTATATGCCTTTAGGATCTAGTTGGCCGAACCATAGTTTGCGATTTTCTTGTTGAGAAATACCTCGTTCTCTCCTTGGTTTTTGGGAAGTGAGTTTGAGCTCTAGTGGTGTGGGCAATACCCCTCTCTTGTTTAAGTTGAAAGGTGAGTCTACATTCTAGTTGCTTGGGCAACACCCTCCTCTCACCATGGATTTGAGAGGTGAGCTCTTGGCTATGTGATGACCTAAGTTGAGGTTGATCCTTGTGGTTTCCTGATTTGTGATAGAGGTTGTGCAAAACCCCTCTCTCTTGGGTGTTGAGAGGTCAGCCGATCTTCTTGATCATTTAGGGTTTGGTGCCCTTGTGCTTGAGGTTGAAGATGACCTTGTAGATTTGTGCTTTTCACGTTATGACCTTAGAGTAGTGCTGCCCGATAGCTTCATCTTGAGTTGTACCCTTGGCCGATATATCTAGTTGAAGTTTGGTTGGTTCCCGTTAGGGATCCATTGTCCGATACCTTTGTTGCTTGGGTGATACACCTTGTTGAGTGCTCTGCACGACACACCTTGTAGAGAGGTTGCCCGATACCATCTTGCCTTGAGATGGCCTTGGCCGATAGGCTTTGATAGCTTAGTGCTTGATATGGCTTTGGCTGATACCACCTTGTTTGGATGAGCTTTGGGCGATATGATATGATACCCGACATGATAACCCTAGGTGCTGGTCGATATGTTGTTGCATGGCCATGCACGATACAACTCTTGGGTGTCATGAATGCCCTGGCCAATAGGGATGATCCTTGGATGATAGGGAGATGGTTGCATGGTAGGGGCACTTGAGCGATACCCCTTTGGCTGATATGGTCCATGTGAGGGTTGGCTGATAGAGGAAACCCTATCCCTAACTGTAGCTTGTGTGCACAATAGGCCTTTGGCCTACAGCCCTGTGATGATGCACGATACACCTTGCCCGACACTATGTGAGATGGTGGGTTCTTATTGCACGATAGGTGAAGTGATGGGGTTGGCCGATATGGTGGTGAGCTTGCTTAGGGTTGGGAAACCCTAGCCGATACATCCTTTGGTGAGGGTATGGCCATACCCGATACATCTTTTGGTGAGGGTTGGCACTGCCCTCCGTACCTATAGTGAGGGTTGCAGGAGCTTTGGTGAGGGTTCTGATAACCAGAATGTATATAGCTGATAGTTCTCTGTTAATAATGATAATACAAGTGATATGGTGTAATCACCTTGAATCCTACAGATATGATAATGAGATAAGATGATAGGTTGTGAACCATGAAGTTTGGAAGGATATGATGTTGCTACACATGATAATGTGACACATGTATATGATCACAAGTATGGGGCATGATATATGCTTATGATTGATAATAAAACTATGATTTCTATAGCTTATGTGTAATATACTCATGGGTGTTGCTTTATACTTGATAGCATGATAATCCTGTTAACCCATGATGGCTTCAGTTATCTCTATACATGTGTATACTAACCATGTAGATATTTTTATATGGATTCATAGCCTGGTAAGAGCTATGAGATGTATGTGCTTGAGTAGCACCATGTGGTAATGAGATAAGGCTGAATGACTAGTTGAGGTGTTATCCTCTGATGATGAGATAAGGTATGCGTTCCCTGAATGTTGATGCATGATTATGATGCCTTGAGAGGCAGTGGTTGATATAATGAGGGTTTGAGGTCCCAGGACAATATGATGATGGCAATACTGATGTAATTCTATAAGGCTATGTTTATACTTTGGTTGCCTCAATAATTGGCTTAAAATATACTAATTAATTATAGATGAAAATATCATGTAATTTGCCCTGGCCATAGATCCATCATCGTCAGTATCATGGTGATGAGTTTATCCTGTGGGATTTGCCTAGAGCGCATATTGTTGAATATGCGAGGTTTTCCCCTAGCCTAAAATAGGAGGAATCTGAGTACCACTGTGAATAAATGGAGCATGGTGAATAGACCCATGGCTCAGGATATGTGATGATGAGCATAATGTGTTCATGGATCGGATGTATGTACTAGCACTTGTGTCAAGGTGATCTATAGATATGGGTAGCTTGCGGAGCTGACCCTGAGGTTGAGGCCATATAAGCATGAGACTGCGGTCCTGCTTTGGTTTTCATGCAGTGACGACGAGGAGGTGAGGTCATGGTGTTCGTCTCTCCCATTGACCTTGTATGTCACCGGTTTTTGGGTTTTGCAGCTAAGGGTTGGATTTGAGCAGGGACATCTCACTTCCTCAGGGCATAATAAAACGTAATCCAACAGAATAGTATATCTTTCTTAGAGAAAAACACGGAACATTGATTGAGGCCTTGCTTATATAGCTGATCTAGTCATACCTTGCAGTTATGTGTTCTATCCTTATATTTTTTTATAAGTTCTTATAAAGCTTATCTTGTTAATCATGTTCCATAAAGGAAGACTTGGTTATATGCCTCCTGGATATCTAGGTAAGAATGATGGGGATTATGGTCTGGCTCAGTATACTGCTCTTGTTATATGCTTTATCAGTTATCTGCTTTTATTGCTTTAATCTTCTGTGGTTTTATATTCGGTGGGGAGTTATGTTTCTCACTGGGACTGTGTGTCTCACCCTGCTGGTTTACAACCTTTTTAGGTGATCACTCTAGACGTGGTGGTGGTCGTGAGGTTGTGACCGAACAATAAGAAGAGTAGTAGAAGGAAAGAGATGGATATGTTGCTATTTTGGTGGTTTTGTAGTAGAGTCGTAGAGTCATCCCTGTACTCTCAGGTCCTCGGAGGTGTTTGACGACGTTTCACAATGACTAGCTGTTGTAATTTTGGTATATCCTACTGCTGGCTGTACATGGCTGTTATGTATATATAAACAAGTGATGAACTCTGGTGCTGACAGTACAGCTGGTTCTGATAAGCTGTGGACATATATCAAAGCTTGTAATATTTTATAACACATTTCTCTACAGGATCTGGATGCAAAAGTTCTCTTATGTATGCTTTCCACAATCAGTTTTAATTAACCAGTGTTTTCGGAAATATGTGGGTTCACACGTTTTCACGTGTCATCTCGCTATCTGTGTGATGGCGGGGTGTCACAACTAACCTCTACAATGAAGTAGATATCCATCACCCTAACAGGAACAACCACTCAAGGTCGGGTCACCAAAAGGCACTAGGTCAAACATCCTCACATAGCTCATGCTTCTCACAGTTACTCAAAACCAATATGCATGTCAACCCACGTACATACATGCATGGTCAACTGTGATATCCAACTCATCTTTTCATCCCTCTTTCTAACAACCACTTAGGGTTAGGGTTAGCATCGTCTTCAGAGGATGCGTCAGGTCTCTACCACTTCTTGGAGGTTTTTGGTTCCAAGGCTCTACTCATCCTCCTAACAAGAAGGTCTAACCTCAGTGCTCTCATGAGGGCATGACAACTCACGCCATGCAACCCAAGCATGTATATAATCTTTAGTTTACACTTTAAACTATTAAACTTATGTCCATGACATCTTGTTTACATGCTTTTCATTGATTTGGTGGAGGATTCCTTAATCCTTATCATACTTACCCTGACCTTAAGAGGGTGAGGAAGAGAGAGAAAAACCCTAAACCTTAGAATCCTTAATTGAATTAGGGTTGAGAAGGGACAAAATAGATAAGAGAGTCCTAAAGGTGTCTTATTTCGAGTCAAAACCTCATAAATTGGCCAGGTAGTCACACTGCATCTGGGAGTCCTCATGACCGACTAGCGGGGTGGAGGAAAATATTGCCAGCCCCTGGACCGTGATCTTTTTCTAGACACCTCTGTCATAAAAAAATCCTCTAATAACTCCCTCGAGTTCTATAGAGTTTGTAAAATTTAATAACTACTAAGAATTAAATGAGAAACCATTGGGTCTGAATGAACCCTAGACTATTATGGGTAACTTTAATTCTGTCAGGAACTATAATAAGAAGGTGGGAAAAGATCCTCCTTCTAAAACATATATGGATGATTTAACAACTGTATGATTAACAATGGGTTGTTTGAGCTACATCTGAGTGGTGCCTGTTTTCTTGGGATAACCATATGGGTGGAATGGATTTTAGAACCTCGAAGATTGATAAGATTCTTTATAACAATGAGTTTATGGACTTCTTTATGGAGATGCATGGTGTTCTTATTTCAAACATTACTAGTGATCATAAGATCATGGTGTTGAACACTAGTAAGAAGAGGAAAGTCATTACTCCCTTTAGATTTATAAATTCTTGGACTAACAGAAAATATTTTGAAGAGGTGGTGGTTGATTCTTGGAAGGATGATATTGTGGATTATCCTATGTTTGTTCTTTATTCGAAGTTGAAAATCCTTAGGAACAATCTTTCTAAATGGAATCGTGACAAAGTTGGAAATTTCTCTAATGAGGCTGCTACTCTTGAAAGGGATGCTATTATGATTCAAGCTAGACTTGATAGAGACCCGCTTAATGCTGAGCTTCAAATCCAAGCATCTGAGAGCAGGAAGCTTGCTAAAGAGGCAAGGCTCAATGAGGAATCTTTGGCAGGAAAAAATCTAGAATTCAGCGGCTCCATGAGGGGGACTCTAATTCCAAGTTTTTTTACTCTATTATTAAAATGAGACGACAAAGAACCACATTAAAGCTATGGAAATTCATGGGAGTCTTAATCATAATATTGATGAGAGTAGAAATCATGTCCTTGGTTTTTATACTAACATGTTCAATACTAAAGACCCAACAATTAAATAAAAGACAATTGTAAATAAAAGATAAATCATGAAACACTCTAAATAAGAGGTCTAAAATCCTATTTAAGCTCTGGGTGCACATGTTGTCTTGCATCAACTTCTCTCGGGTTGACAAAATGAGACTTTGACGAGTAAGGGTGCAGTTGGGGGACTGTGGGAGGAAAATGTCAAATGAGCATGATGTGCTAAGTTTTATCTTCCCCCTCGGACTCATCATCACTAGGATCACTTGCGATAAAGACATCTTCATATTCTAAATCATCTTACTTCAACTTGGAGGATGTATATGAAATCATTAAACAATTAGGGCATTGGTTGGAACGATGTCCAAAACTCTTACACTAAAAACACTGAATTCGACTAGAGGATGATGTTGCAGAAGATGTTGGTGTGACCATTGTTGTGACAACCGTGGATTCATGGGATTGGGCTATTGTCAAAGTAGAATGTTGCTGAGAAGTGGAGTCTTTTGGGTGTTGTTTCTGCTCATGCTCTATCTGTGTAGCCATATGAATCACATCATCAATAGAAGAATTTTTGATGTAGCCAATGATGTAGTAATAGATGAATTGAGCTCAAGATGGAACATTGTGATCTCGGCGGTAGAATCCCACATCCACTTGACTTGTAAATTCAGTCATAGAATTTGTGGGTATACTCATTTACATAATCAGATCTTTAATACAAGTCTGATAGATTGAGGCATAATTGTTGCTTGCAATTAACAAGGACAAAAAAATCCATGTCAGCTTTCATGTTTGTCCAAGTGTTGATGTGAAGAACTGTAAGTAGTCGCTTCCACCATGTGAGAGCAGCGCCATGGAGCATGGCCTCTGTGTACTTGGTCTTGCAATTTTCTTCAAGTTGATTTCAGTCAAAGAATGATTCCATACAATGGACCCAGTTGTAGAAGACTGCCATGGAATTCTAGAACGTCAATCTTAAGCAGGCGTTCTTGGCAAGGAGGAGCTTCTAGCAGTGGTGGACATTGTGGTGGAGGATGTTCTTCCATGCACTAAAGTATGGCATGCATATCTTGCACCATGGCTTCTAAGCAATCAAACTGCTCATCATGACCGACTAGGCTTTCCTTGAGTTCCACAACTTTGGCTTGGCAATCTTCATTGCGCACCATAGCGATGTTGATGGAATTTCTAAACTTTTTACAGGAATTGGAGGGACAAGTCAATGGTGGGTTGTTGTAATGTCATATAAGCAAAGTTTGACCCTGACATGCCCCTTCTAGAAGTCAATGTGCGGTTGGATGACAGTTTTAACTGAGACGAGAAGGAGGTTGGTAGAGTGAGTGGATAGTACTATGACTGGACAGAGGATGAGATGAGTGGATGAACATATAGGAGGAAGAGGAGCAGATGCAATGCTGCACTAGTTGTGAGGGTAGAAGACGTAGCTTGATGTGATCTGTGTGATGGAAGTAAAGAGGGGAGGGCCTGGATAGAGATGTGGTGGGTGATTAGGAGTAGTATGGGATCTAATTCTTTGTGCCGATCGTGAGAGTGCGATCGTTGGACTTTCCCTCACTACTAAAATAAGGATATAGGTGACATTCAAACATGTAAAGTATAAGTGAAAAGGTGACATGATTACCCATCACCAATAAAATGCATGTCACCTATCAAGGGTGGAATTTGTGCTGTGTAATCTATGTGAAATGAATGTCACCTATTTGTAGTTTCCAGATTCTAAAACCTGACAATATGTGACATTATAGAACATCACCCACATTCAATAATTCACATGCATTGATGTCACCTATGTCAGCGCACTGATGTCAAAATATAACATGCATTGACGTCACCTATATAGATTCTAAACCGTGTAAAGAACAATACAAATGATACAATTAGACATGATCACATTATAGCTTATAGTATTTGTTTGCAAGGGGGTATGGAAGTACAGATTCATACACCACAAGTTTGAAAATGAATTGTATTCATATATCAAAATAGATAGTTATAGAAGGGGAGGATGTAGGCCTTGCACCTTAATACATTTACAGAAAAGCAATTCGTTTCAGCAAACACCTTGACAAATTTATGAAAAAGCAACTTGTTTCAGCAACCAGCTTGACATATTTATAGAAAACAAATTTGTTTCAACAACCACCATATTTCAGTTGTGTTTATCTGTGAAGGAGGGTGATTCAGAACATCAATTGTCAACCGTGTGCATCCAACATGCTGAATAGGAAATTTCATCTTCTTCAGACATCGATTTGACTAGTGATTCAGAACATCAATTGTCAACCGTGTGCATCCACCATGCTGAATAGGAAATTCCGTCTTCTTCAAGCATCGATTTGACTACCGTTGGGTATGGGTATATGGTCCTATTATATGTGCATGTCATCTTGGATGCTAGTTTGGCTTGTTGTTGACAAGAAGCGTACTACGTGGTAGAGGAGAAGTTTGTATAGAGCTGCTCTCATCACTCAGACCGATATTTACTAAAATACATAAATGGAACAAATGAGAAAAAGGATACCACATTTAATATGCGAGAAGCTAATCTAGAAACAGAATTACTTTAATAACTAACTTGCATACTGACCTGAAAAACAAAGAATTCAACTGCCAACATAGGATATCTAGCTTATAATGGAATGATATGTCTAAAACTGAATGGAATTATTTGCAAAAAATAAATTACTTCTCTACTATATTACTGTCATATAGAACCGATCCACTTCTAAGCTATATTTCCTAAAAGTGACCCATCAACAAAACCTACAAACTCGTAGTCTAAGGCATCATCCACACATCTATAGATGCTTGCTACAATTTCTTACAATAAACCAATTGACAATGATTTAAATATATATTTCATCCATGTTCCTCCTGATCGATCACTACTGTGAGACACATGCTATTGATGATTCAAATAAATCAATTGATAAATATTGCAATCAATATAATAACTGTACCAACTATCCTACAGATAAAAGAATCTCGTAGACAATAGAGTTTCTGGTCTTAGTTAGGGTCACATGTAAAAATAACAAAGCATGTGGCATGAAAGGAATAATGTCAAGACGATTGATGCTTTCAACAATTAAGAGTCATTAACACTAGGGAGTTCCTCTTTCATATTGTCTTACAAATCTGTGCAACTGTGTGATTTCCTCTGGCCATATTTTCTTCCTAGGGAATTTCAGACTTACATCCCTCATGCATAATATCGAAGGTAAATTTGTATAGAGCATGTTCCTTGACAATTCTATAAAAGAATGATGGCATCCTTTGGTAAAGGATTGCCTACATCACACATACCTCCCATTGTCCCTCCTCGTGCAGCCATTGACAATTTTGTGGCTCAACAAATGAAGATGAATTTTCTTGACCCATTTGAAGTAGTTATTGGACCTAGTCGATGACAACCATGAGTAACAAACACCACCCTCTCCTACACTAACAACCCACCAGGAGGCTACCATCACATAGATTGTGGGATTTGAGTGCATAACACCTACATGAATGGTGTGGAGCTATATAAGGATGTCTCATGTGCATTCAGTGAAAATCTAGGACGAAGATGTATATACAACAATTATTATAGAGGTGGATTGAAGAACCCTGACTAGATCATTGAGTATTGTTTCTTAGTTACCCATAGGTATGCCATAACCACGCCCTCCATGAGAGGCATTGATTGCCACTAAAATGATGGTCCCCTCTCTAACTATGCTTCACTAGATTGTGGGATTCGAGTGCATAACACCTATGTGGAGCTATATAAGGATGTCTCATGTGCATTCAATGAAAATCTAGGACGGCGATGCATAGACAACACTTACTATAGAGGTGGATTGAAGAACCCTGACTGGATCATTGAGTATTGTTTCTCAGTTACCCATAGATATGTCATAACCATGCCATCCATGAGAGGCATTGATTTCCACTAAAATAACGGTCCCATCTCTAACTATGCTTCACTAGAATATATTCTTCTCATGAGGATTCCATGTCCCATGTTGGATCAAAGCGGTCCTTAATGAAATGATAGTAGTTGATTTAGGAGGAAAAAGAACTTCAACACTAGCATAGAAAATGTATCATCAAAGGATGTCACTACATAAGATACTTCTCCAACCCTCTTATTCCACTGAAAAATATGCCAAGGAAGAAAGAAAGAAAATTCAAGGTGATATGTAAGGAAACACCTCTTGGAACCACCATCCTAATCAAGGCAGTGAGGGTAGCGAACTCCTACTTCTCATGCTACACTGGTTCAAGGTGAAGAAGTATATGCACGTCCTTCTCCTAAGAATGTAGAGTAGACACAACCCTCTGAGATTAAAATTGAAAGTCCACATATTCCAAACTTGGATACACTACCCATTAAATTTCCTGATGAAGTGATTGAGTTACAAGATCAGAACAGAGAAGAATAAAATCATCATTAATTGGAACCTCTTGTCAATCCAACACTCCTAGACTGTGACTTAGTTTCCTATTCTATCTTACAATGGGAAGATGTCTAGTTGATTACGCATCGTGCAATGACCATCAAGAAAATAATGAATTCAACTTTGACTCAGAAAGATAATTTATAATGATAATCAAGAGGATATGTTTCTTATGGTACAAAAATGGGGATATATGTTAGTGCAGGTCATGCACTCTCTAGGGTCCCTTATAAATCATGACTTCAAAAAAACCACCCACTATTGAATGCCTACCCAGTAAGTGCTCATATGGACCAGATCACTTTATAGATACAAATGTACTATGTGTATTATTTAATTAAGTTTTTACGTCCTCCATATTATTTAATATTATATTGTAACTAAGCTTTTCTAGTATTACATCAAACATCACCAACCGTCTTAGAAACATACTATACTCTAAAACAAATATCGTCATGAAGGACTAGATTTTTAGTGGCATACAAACATATGTAAAACAAGCAAGAAGAATTTTTGTAGTTGACGGCAGTGAACCTCAAATGATTATTCAATCACATCCTCATCCATACCCCAAGATATGCCACCGACTAATGTGCTCAAACTTTAGGCATAATCTAGTAATCTTAACAAGCTTGCAATTGTTGTTGCTTCTTTCATATTCTCAGCTCACTTGAGTGACATTTCTATAATTAGGTAACTGGGGCAATTAAATAGAAATGGGAATGAAAAAACCAATTGGAGATGGAAAATAAAAGATTGATGATCAATGTACACCAGAAAAGTTGAAAAATAAGATAGCTTATAAGGAGTTCGTCAGTTAAACTTATCTTGCAACAACAAAGCACAAAGTCCATCTAGCTTCCCTTGCAAGTCCTAGTTTGGAGAGCGTCACTGCCTTTAGGTGGAGACCAAGAGTTGTGCTTGTAAAGCATAGGAAATCATGAAGTTAAAAGGGGAGAAACATATTATCGAAGAAATTTGAAGACTTCTACAAATCCTACTACAACATTGGATTGTATGAAGGATTCTATTAATATTAAAAGTTTCCGCTATAAAATTGTAAAGGAACTTTCATATTTAATGACATCGAGAGAAAGGGGGAAGGCGGAAAGCTATTGCAGACCCCATCCTTGAGAGATTTAAGAACTAGTGGATGTTTCCAATCACTCTGAAGTCTAAACTTAGCATGACGTGAAGCTTTGTCACTTAGCAAAATAAAAGGTCCCGAACAAGACGTATGGGTTGTTTACTTAGCTAAATAATAAGCCCCCTACAAGACCAATAGCCAGCAATCTAGAATGTGGACTTGTCAATGAAGGATGGGTATAAGTGTTCCACAAAGCAACTGTCAACCTAGAGAATATACCAAATAGTGATCACGCTTGGATGGTATTTGGGCTGACCCAAACCAGATGTCTAAGAGGCCTTTCAAGTTCTTTAATTGCTACTTTGAGTGGCCCAGTTGTGAGGTGAGGTTCAAGTAGCCTATGCCCTACTCGTAAAGAAGGGCCACAAAAATGATCGGCGCTACTCACTTAATAGTGCAACATTGATTGCATCACTCTCACACAGAGCATCACATAAATCAAGGTTGTCTAGGCAGCCAAGAAACCGGGTGTGGTTGACTTGAGTAGTATGCAAAATAAGATTATCTACAGGTGAGTTGATTTTATACATAAAATTCTTATATAGTAAGGCTATAGTATGAAAATTGAAAATGCAAGAAAGAATTAGCATTGTATTAATGTGACTACATTGACTGCTTAGTGATTCCAAACACTTATTAATATAATCCACCTTCCTATCTATAAGAAAAGACAAGTGAGTCATAAATGGCCATGTTATATGTATAAAACCAAGTTGCAATGTACATCTCTATAGCACAAGCCATGCGAGTCATAAATTTCAAACAAAAACATACATAAATGATAATGGATCCATAATGTTTGCCAAAAGTCTAGCTCATTTTACTTAGCCTTGATTTTATCAACAATGCACACCAACAATTATTAGGGATGAAAATTACTATTTTATTTAATTATGAGGTCATATCAGAACATATCAGCTATTCCATCAGCAACAGAGTCATCAAGACTTCAGTATATAGTTAAGATTCTATCACACTACAAGGAAAGACAGTGTCTATATCATGCTACACGTCAAAAGGAGTGTTCTTAAAAAAGTTGATGAGAGAGACCTATCCATATCGAACTATTTCAGACGGTTCTCAACCACTTCGCTGTATTTTTAGTTAAAAAAATAAACATAGTTTCTTCCCATCCAAATATCACTACCGGAAACCTATGAGAACAAAATTGGCTTTCCCTTCCAACCAGAACCAGACATAAGAATAGAATATATAGAAGACAAGCCACTATATATGAAGGGGAAAAAATATCTCGTACCAGGGAGTAAGAAGCAAATTTACATCAAATTGCTTTCTGACTGTGTGTAACTTTCACTATAAGACTGTCATCCATCTTTGTTTGGACTGCTAAGAGAAAGAGCTAGTTAGGAAAGGTCATGGAATTCTAGAGGCATAGCATTCTAGTGCAATTTTCTTATCTATCAGGATGCCTAGGCCAATGTTTTATCCTTGTTGGTGTGTTCTATTGAGGATGTGCAATAACATGAATATTAGAGCAACACTCTTGACGAGTCCCTTAGTTTTATAAAAAGAGGGTGAACATAGTGCTGAGTGGTGAAATGAGATTTTGAACCCATAACTATTGAAGGGGGAGAGGTTTATGAGTGTTACATATTTTTTTTTTACCTTTTGTGTAGAGTCTTGAGCTTGGCTTGAGTGATGTCATCTTGCTTTTCACATCTAGCATCAGCCAACATCTAGCTCCCCATATTGTATGGTCATTGCAATAGAAGATCCAATATGGACCCTTTTGGCAGTCTGATCAATTACCCATTGCCACCTTCCAGATGCATCTAGACTGCAAGAGATTAATATAAACCAGAAAGAGTCATAGAAGGGGTCACACATCATCTCTATGACTCGAGGGCACATTATAACTAGAATGCATTTCGTCGAGCATGCGATCTTTGTCAACACCACCACAAGGTAACAAGGAAACTATGGGATTAGAGTATATAGAGACAGAGAGGTTTAGAGGTACGATGAACGAAAAGAACAATGGAAGCCATTGTAGCTTACATGGGAGATGCACCATCGGAGGCGATGTCCACTGTCGGATGATGGTGGTTTAGTTCTGGGGATGACAGATGGATCACATCTTTCCCAAAGGTGCCCCGAACCTCCCACAGACTTCCTCAGGGATCTCCACATAAGATTTGTTGGACGGGGTAGATCAATTGGAATAGTCTTCCAGATCGCACGACTCACCCATGAAAAGGATGTGAGCAGAGATGTGCATGTAGAAGAGGGGCAGGGGGTTGGAAGGTGATGATTCGAGGAAAATAGACAAAGGAGTGACTGGTGCGCCATACGTGAGTGAAGAAAATAGAGGGGATTGACCGATCGTTGGGGTTTTGTTGGGTTACTTGAAATTTTGCGTGCCCTAAATTTAGTTTCATTATATTATATTTACATCCTCGTAATCTAGGACAACTTTATTTTAAAGGAGATATTGATTCATCTTGTCTCCCAACAAGTTAATCATGTTGCAGATTTTACACTTGGGTCCCTGACAAGCTAAATAACTTTTTAAACGAGGATTGTCAAAGTTCTACCCAACTGGTTTGACCTTGAAATTAATTATTGCATACTTAGATTTGCCAATCTATCTCTATTACATATCTTCACTACTTTGGTAGTCTATGAAAAGTTATGTAACTCAGTCTATATAAGTCAATCACATCGAGATGTTCATAGTACAAATTGAAATATCTCAAAAGATTACAATGGGGTTAGCTTAGGCCCTCATCATGTGAGTGCCCTCTCATGATGAGTCAGAGGTATTGCATAATGGAGGATGAGTATGCCAATGTGACCTTGGGGGTTCCATGACATATGAGAACATTATGATGTATAGTTGTCATTCTTTGAATTAGCAAAAGTTGGGCCCCTTATATAAAAACCTTGTGGATATACTTTACATGACAAACATTTGATACAAGAAATGCATGTGGATTCCTCAGGATTCTAGTTTATCGAGTAAATATTCTACATGAAGCTCATGGGTCCAAGTACACTATCCCTTTAGGATCTATGAAAAATGTACTAGGACTAATAGAGGCACTTTTGGTGGAGACATATGAAGAATGATATAGCCACGCTCATATGGAAACATTTTATTCTCTATGTATCATGGTAGAACTCTGAAGAATCTGGGTCTTGCTACAGCCTATACCCATCCCTGAATGGAACATTGATCAATCATCAACTTTGTGGTGGGTTTACCTAGTATCAAGAAAGATAGTGATGCTATATGGGTTATATTGACTACTTCACGAAGTCATATCACTTCATTTAGGTCAAGATGACTACCAAAGTTTGTGAACTTGTTGAGTTGTGAATCATGGAGTTATTAAGACTTCATGGAATCCATGTCTTTGTTGTCTTAGATGGGTGGAATCAGGATCGATCTGACCTAACTTGATTGTAAGCCCTACTCAAAATGCATTTGTGAGGAGTTTTGACCCATATCGTGATAGTGTCTTCTCACAGCAAGTCCCTAAAAACTCATTTTTGAGGAGTCATGGATCATTTTATGAGAATGTCCTCTCACAACAAGTCCCCCAAAATGCATTTGTGAGGATCTAAGGCCCACATCATGATAGTTCCTGCTCACAATATGTTCTTGAAAATGCTTCTACGAGGAGTCAGGTCTCATATCATGACAATGTCCTATCACAACAAGTGTCTCAAAATGCAAATTCAAGGAGTTGGGACCCATATCCTAACAATGTCCTCTCACATCAAGTTCTTGAAAATATATATGTGAGGAACTACGACCCATATCATGAGAATGTCCTCTCACAACAAGTCCCAAAAAATGCTCTAGTTTGTGGTGCTTGCAACATTCTCTAGTTGGGTTAGCTCTCCCTTGTTGGGATGATAGCTCTTGTATATCTCAAATCTCGGTCCCTTACCTTGATGCCTATAGCTCAATTTCTTTTCCAGCGATGGCAAGAATCCATGAAATATTGCTTTTTCTACTTGTATTCTTTCTAAATGGCATCACAGATACACGAGAGAAAGCGATGCTACCCACTCTGCCGAAAAGGGGGCCGCTTTCTTCCCCCCAAAAATGCCAGTTCCACCATCAAGGCCCAGCAAGCAGCATAATTCTGTTCCGAGGCTGCCTTTCATTCCTGCAACAGTAAGATATGATTCAAAGCGCCTTGTTCCATCCGGCGCGAATCCCCTCCTAGTATAGTGGATGTGTTCTTTATTTTTCTATCCCTAGATGATGGACAATAAAGCCCATCAATTTCCCATACGTCCACTCTGTCTTGTGTGACTGTGTGTGCTTGTTAGATTGCTTGGGGTTCTATATGGGCTCTTTGTCCCCTTAGGACAATTTACTTACTTATAGGCTATTTGGGTCCTATACCTTTAGAATAGGGGAGGGCTTTGAATTAAGCCCAATCTGCGGTTTTGTCATCAAAGAAGATCCAATTGTTTTGGACTCTACTGTCATTGTAGAGATTCCCTGTCTTGTTTTCCGCATCTTCCTTTCCTCTCTCCCTATACGATATCTTTTGATTGCCATTTTTTCTTGTCATATTTGATTTATGATTCTTTTCTTTTTTGACGAGAGACTTCCAAAGAACTTCCGCTCCTACCAACCAACGAACATAGAAGTTTCGAGGCCAACCTTCCGGGTGGGCCCACCCAATTCAGTGTATCCGTTCTGCCCTGCCGCCTCACCCATTCGACGAAGGTACTGATCCAAGTGTTGGAGAATGAATGCGGACCTGTTGATGGACTCCCAACCCAGTTTCATCAGCGGAGTAATGTTCATCTTTCTAGCAGGTCTGAATCCCAAACCCCCTTTCTCCACAGGTTGGCATAGTGTGTCCCATTTCAATTTAATAAGATTGACACCCTTTCTCTCTTCAGTTGATCCCCAAATCAATCTTCTAGTAATTGAATCAAGTTTCTTGCAGATACATTTGGGAAGAAGCGCCATTTGCATAGTATAGTATGGTATAGTAATCAGAACATTTTTTGCAAGCAGTATCCTTCCAGCTAAGGCGAGGCTTTTAGCCTTCCAATTGCTCAATTTCCTCTGCACTTTTTAAACAATCACATAAGAACTACTCTTCTTGACTCTTCCATGTATAAGAGGGACTCCCAGGTGCTTCCCAAGATCATCTGGGAGGGGGATTCAGTACTCGCTTGCATCTTTTGCTAGTTGGGCTTGCAACACTCTCTTATGGGGCCTACATGTCTCACCTGTAGGGCTTGAAGTTCTTGCTTGTTTTGCTTGTAGCACTCGCCATGGCCCATATCATGACAATGTTCTCTCATAGAAACTCATTGAAAATGTATTTGTGAGGAGTCGATCCCACATGATGTGAGTGTCCTCTTACAACAACTCCTTGGAAATGCAGTTGTGAGGAGCCATGGGCCATATCATGACAATGTCCTCTCACATGAAGTCACTAGAAATGCATTTGTCAAGTGCCATCACTAGTCTAGAAACCACCTATAATGTTGTTAAAATACACTTATAAAGTCAGTTTTCTACTGAAACCTAAGTGGGCGCCACTAGAGATAAGCGCCTACAACGTCTGTTTTTTGTGGACATAGAAACTGTTGACTAAATCCTAGCCCCAGTTGCTATGATTAAAGAAACCAACATAGTGAGCAATTGTGTCATCCGTTGTTGGTGTTGAAACAGACGTCGTGATGCGAAATAATGGTACTGCCTGTTTGTAGCAATTCCTGCTTGGTTTGTGTGGTCTACACAAGCTGCTGTCAAGTCAAAATATATTTGCAAGGATCCAGGTCCAATATCATGACATTGTCCTATCCCAGAAAGTATACAAAAATACTTCTGGGAGGAGCTACAACCCATACCATGATAATGTTCTCTCAAAGGAAATCCCTACAATGCTTATATGGATACGTGCATGAGTATGGGGATGATCTGAGCATGGTCAGTTGAGTTTTTATTGTAGTCATTTCTCATTCATAACAATTGTTGATGGGGTGGGTGGTCGATGTAAGTCATTGCAAGGAGCAATTTGCCAATATTGCTTTCTGAACTATTTTTAAAATGACTTAGAATTACTCACAGTAGGAATTTTTCTTACACATCACCTTTATAAATTATCAAATAAATGTATTCATATGCCCTCGAAAAATGCATATGGTAGGAGTCACGACCCATATCATGACATTTTCCTCTCACAACAAGTCTATTTAAATACATTTATATGGAGTTGTGGCCCATATCAAACAATTTCCTCTTTCATCAAGTCCCTGAATAGTCATTTGTGAGGATATGGAGCCCATTTCATTAGTAGTGTCAGTCAACAATAGATGATGAAGCTTATGGAGAAACCTCAGGCACATCTATATGTCTGTGTTTATGGAGACATACAAAGATTGATATAGCCTCATTAATTTCAAACTGCCTTACATGTCAGTAGATCCAGGTAGAGCACCAAAGACCTTAGGGATTTCTACAACCTCTACCCATCCTTGAAAAGAAATAGAATAACATCACCATGGACTTTATGGAGGGGAGGATGTGATGGACTGGACCTTTCTCTCTCTTCATGTAAGTGCTCTCTATCTCAACTTATATCTTTTTCTTACTCTTGCCTTTGATTTTAGAATTAAATGTATCTTGATGCTTTTTTATGCTCGCTGCAGTACCATCTCCGGTAACACCCAACCATGCTTGACCTGCTTTTGATCCACCTAACCCACGTCTAGTGGCATAGGGGAGCAAAGGGCCTCAAGATAGGACAAGAGCGGTGCTACACCCATATCATGGCATAGTCCTCCACAACAAGTCCATGTATATGAACTTCCAAGGAACCATGACCCGTCATAATAATGACTTCTCACAAAAAGTCCATGGAAATGGTTATAACAGGAGAAATGATAGATATAATGATAGTGCCCTCTGATAGCAAGTCCCTAGTATTGACAAGGGTTCCATGTCACGTGATAAATCACACTACAAATGATTGGAATGCCAAGGTGACCCAGGGAGGTGGGGTCTTTCATGTTGAATGAGGAAGCGACCTCTCATAACAACTTACTAAAACTCAACTGAGCATGAGCTTAGACCATCCTCATGAGGGGGTTGTCTCATGATAAGTGACATGGTTTACATAATAAAGGATTTTACATGTTGAGGTGCCATGACTCATATCATGAAAATGCCATATCATAGTAAGTCTTAAAAGGTGTATTTGAGACAAATATTGTGACAATGTCATCTCACTCAAGTCCCTAGACATATGGAAGGAGCAAGGGATCTTATCATGAGAGCGTTATCTCACAACAAGCCCCCAAAAATGCATTTGTGAGGATCTATGGCACATATCATGACAATGTTCTCTCACATCAAGTCCCCTGAAATGCATTTGTGAGGAGCTGGGGTCCATATCATGATAGTGTCCTCTCATAGCAAGTTGGAAAAAATTCTTCTGGTTAGACTTGGAACCCATATAATGATGGTGTCCTCTCACATCAAGTCACCATATTTCACTAGGGATTAGCTTAGGCCCTTACCATGTCAGTGTCCTCTCATGAAAAGTGAGTAAAATCATAAATTAGAGGATTGGTATGCCATATCATGACAGTGTCATCTAAAAACAAGTCCCTCCTAATGCATTTAGGAGGTGCTACGACCCATATTGTGATAGCGTACTTTCACAACATGTCCCTTAAAATGCATTAAGGAGGATACATGGCTCATATATTGGCAGTGTCCTCTCATAATAAGTCCCTAAAAATACATTTGGGTGAAGTTTGGGCCCATATCATGACAATGTCCTCTCACACCAAGTCCTGAAAATACATTTGGGAGGTACCATGGCGCATATGATGATAATGCCATCTCATGACCAACCCACAACACAAGGTTACGACCCACCCTCAGAGCACAACATCGGGACCATAACAAACGTAGCTTCACGACCAAACCAAAATGAAGTGTCACGTTCAGAAGCATAATGGACCATCATGACTAAAACAAGGCCAACCATCACAACCAAAACCATCCCAAGTCCTTGAAAATAAATTTGGGAGGTTCCATGGTACATATGATGATAATTTCATCTCACAGTAAGTCCTTGAAAATGCATTTGGTAGGTGTCAGGTCCCCATATCATGACAACGTCCTCTCACAACAAGTCCATGAAAATGTGTTTGGGAGGTGTCATGGCCCATTTCAAGAAAAATGGTATCTCATATCAAGTCCCTAAAAATGCATTTGCGAGGTTCCACGACTCATATCATGATAGTGTCCTTTCACATCATGTCCCTACAAATGCATTTGGAAGGTGTCAGGGCTCATTTCAAGACAAATGTTACCTCACATAAAGTCCCTAAAAATGCATTTGGGAGGCGCCACAACCCATATCTCACAACGTAACATCGTGAATGTCTCCACGACGCATGTTGCGACCATGATAGAATGTGATACAACAATGTTAACGCAAGGCGTCACAACCAGTGTTACACATAGGCTTCACGACCAGCCCACAACACAATGTCACAACCGCATCAAACGTAGTGTCGCGACCAGACCAAAACAAAGTGTCACGTCCAAAAGTAGAACGAACCATCACAATTGAAACAAGGCCAACCATCACAGCCAAAACCATCCCAAGTCCTTGAATATACATTTGGGAGGTTCCATGGCACATATGATGATAATGTCATCTCATAGTAAGTCCTCAAAAATGCATTTGGAAGGTGTCCGGTCCCATATCATTACATCGTCCTCTCATAACAAGTCCATGAAAATGCATTTGGGAGGTGTCAGGGCCCATTTCAAGATAATTTTTTATCTCACATCAAGTCCCTAAAAATTCATTTGGGAGAGGCCATGACCCATATCATGATAGTATCCTTTCAAAACATGTCCCTTCAAATGCATTTGGGAGGTGTAAGGGCCCATTTCAAGACAAATGGTATCTCACATCAAGTCCCTAAAAATGCATTTGGGAGGTGCCATGACCCATATCTCACAACACAACATCACGATTGTCTCCATGACACGCCGTGACCGTGATAGAACGTGATACAACAACGTTAAAGTAAGGCCTCATGACCAATGTTACATATAGGCTTCACGACCAACCTACATCATAATGTTGTGACCCACCCTCACAACACAACGTCACGACCGCATCAAATGTAGTGTCATGACCAGACCAAAATGAAGTGTCACGTCCAGAAGCAGAATGGACCATCACAATTGTAACACGGCCAATCATCATAACCAAAACAACACCAACTGTCTCGACCTCAAACACAGATGGTGCACATCTTTCTCGACCCACAACACAAGAGAAACGACAATCTTGTCCAAAATAAGATGCAACAACCCATATCATTATAGTGTCCTTTCACAACATGTCCCTCCAAATGCATTTGAGATGTGTCAGGGTCCATTTCAAGACAAATGTTATCTCACATCAAGTCCCTAAAATGCATTTGGGAGGTGCCATGACCCATATCTCACAATGCAATATCACGACTATCTCCACGACGTACATTGTGACCGTGATAGAATGTGATACAACAATGTTAAAGTAAGGCGTCATGATCAGTGTTACACATAGGCTTCGTGACTAACCCACAACACAACATCTCAACCCACCCTCATAGCACAACGTCGCGACTAGACCAAAATGAAGTGTCACATCCAAAAGCAGAACGGACCGTCATGACTGAAACAAGACCAACCATCACAAGAAAACCATCCCAAGTACTTGAATATACATTTGGGAGGTGCCATGGAACATATGATGATAATCTTATCTCATAGTAAGTCCTAAAAAATGCATTTGGAAGGCTCATATCATGACAACGTCCTCTCATAACAAGTCCATGAAAATGCATTTGGGAGGTGTCATGGCCCATTTTGAGACAAATGTTATCTCACATCAAGTCCCTCAAAATGCATTTAGGAGGTGCCATGACCCATATCATGATAGTGTCCTTTCACAAAATGTCCCTCCAAATTCATTTTTGAGGTGTCAGGGCCCATTTCAAGACAAATGTTATCTCACATTAAGCCCCTAAAAATGCAGTTGGGAGGTGCCACGACCCATATCTCACAATGCAACATCGTGATTGTCTCCCCGACACACGTCATGATCGTGATATAATATGATACAACAATGTTAAAGCAAGGCGTCATGAACATAGGCTTCGTGACCAACCCACAACACAATGTCATGACCCACCCTCACATCACAATGTTGCGACCACATCAAACATAGTGTCGCAACCAGACTAAAATGAAGTGTCACATCCATAAGCAGAACAAACCATCATGAATGAAACAAGGCCAACCATCACAACCAAAACAACACCAACTATCTAAAACTGAAATGCACATGGTTCACATCTTTCTCAACCCAAAACACAAGAGAAATGACAATCTTGGCCAAAATAAGACCCAACAACCCATATCATGGTAGTGTCCTTTCACAACATGTCCCTTCAAATGCATTAGGGAGGTGTCAGGACCAATTTCAAGACAAATGTTATCTCTTATAAAGTCCCTAAAAATTCATTTGGGAGGTGCCACGGCCCATATCTCACAATGCAACATCACGACTGTCTCCACGAGTCACGTCGTGACCGTGATAGAACATGATACAACAACGATAAAGCAAGACGTCATAGTAAGTCCTTAAAATAAATTTAGGAGGTGCCATGGTACATATGATGACAATGTCATCACATAGTAAGTCCTTAAAAATACATTTGGGAGGTGTCAAGTCTCATGTCATGAGAACATCCTCCTATAACAAGTCCATAAAAATGCATTTGGGAGGTGTCAGGGCCCATATCATGACAAATGTTATCTCACATCGCATCCCTAAAAATGCATTTGGGAGGTTCCACGACCCATATCATTATAGTGTCCTTTCACAACAAGTCCCTTCAAATGCATTAAGGAGGTGTCATGGCCCATATATTGATAATGTCCATGAATGCATTTAGGAGGAGCCATGGCCCATATCATGACAATATCATCTCACAGCAAGTCCCTTGAAATGCATTTGTGAGGATCTTGGGCCCATATCATGACAATATCATCTCACAACAAGTCCCTTGACATGCATTTGTGAGGATCTTGGGCCCATATCATGATAGTGGTATCTCACAACAAGTCCTTGAAACTGCATTTCTGAGTATCCAGGCCCATATCATGAGCATCCTATCAGGCAAAAAATTCATGTGTGAGAACTACGAACCCTAACATGACAATGTCCTGTTAGACAAGTCCATTAAAATGCTTTGAAGAGGGGATAGGGCCTATGTTATGAAATTTTATTCTCACAAAAAAGTCCTTGAGACGTGTACATATGTATTGTCCTCTTAACTATTCATAAATGGACATCTATGAGTTTGGGGACAATTGAAGCTTGGTTGATAGGGTTCTTACGACAGCTATCTTCCATTTGTAGGAATCATTGTTGGGGTTGGGAGGTCTATGTAAGATGTTTCCAAGGAGAAATTTGCCTCATAAGATAAAGTCTCATTGGCTTTATAATGATCAACAAAGAGACATGGATGAGTTTGGTGACTATTTTCATACCAATATCCCTTTATCAATCACTTAGAATGACTCTCAAAAATATTTTCTATCACACATCACCTTATAAGTTGTCGAATAAATGTACTGATATATCCCCATGAAAATCATTTGGGAGGATCCATGAACCATACCATGACAGTGTTCACTCACAACAAATTTCTTGAAATGCAGCTTTGAGGACTTGTGGCCATATCTTGATAGTGTCCCCTCACAAGAAGCAAAAAATGAATTTGTGAGGAGTTTGGGCCCATATCATGAGAATGTCCACTCATAGAAATCTCCCAAAATGTATTACTAAGGAACCATGGTCCATATCATGACAATGTGTGTTGGTAGAAAGTCTGTGAAAATGCTTCTGGGTGGATCTAGGGGCCATATCATGATAGTGTCCTCTCATAGAAAGTCCTTAAAAATGCTTAGATTTGAGACATGTATATATGTATTGTCCTCTTAACTATTCATAAAAGAGAGGTGTATGAGTTTGGGGATGATGGGAGAAAGGTCATTTGAGTGCTTTCGATAGGAACCCTCTTTTGTAGCAATTGTTATTAGGGGTGGGTGGCCTAAGCAAGCCACTGTCAAGGAGCAATTTGCCTCACAAGACAAATTCCCATTAGCCTTAGAATGTTCACAAAAGAGACATATATGAGTTTAGGGGAAGATCTTTATGCCAATATCCCTCTGTGATTGACCATCTAGATTACTTAGAAAAACTCTCAACAACAATTTCTCTCACATATCTTCCTTTATGAATTGTCAATAAATGTATTGATATATCCCCATGAAGTTTGTTGATGCTTATTGGTTGGGAGATATTGGATGACTGACATGTCTATCACCTAAAGTTTATGTGACAAGTAAATGTGTCACCTAAAAGTTTGGTGACATGCATGTGTGTCACCTAAATATATACCTCCTTATAGATCACATGTGACTCCTTTACATGTCACCTATATGGAAAACCCCCATTAGAGCATAGGTGATTCAAACGTATGTCACCTATTCAGTGTAACCCTTTCATGTATAATAAAATATATGTCATCTATATTACATAGGATTATATGAATTATAGATGATTTGCATGTATGTCACATAAAGTATGTAACCTTTTCAAAATGTTAAAATGTATGTCATCTATTTCACACAAGTCTATACAGATTATAAGTGATGCACATGCATGTCACCTAAAATGTGTAACCTCTTACATGAATGTCACCTATACTATGTTTTTTGGTAGTGCCTAGGGAAGGTGGAGGTTATTGGCGTACATAAAGTATGGGAACTTGGAGTTGATGGGGCAAGAGAATAGGGTGAACGACCCAATTATTGCGCTCACGATCAACGTGAGCATGATGAAGAATAGTGATAGGTTGTATTGCCTGATGATGCCTCTCCTCTACATCTCCATAAGGGCGGGGAACTGTGGTTGGCATCATCGCCTGGTCGAGATTGTAGACGACGTATTTCGACATACTACATGAGGGCATCATTGGGGGAGTTTGTTGTGGAGGTTGGATAGTGATACACGTCGGGTCCACACCAATGGGGGGTACCATCACTACGCCTCCTCCAGTGAGCGCAACACCTAAGCAGAGGGGACCATAGCAGTTAGTTGGTAATGGGGAATCTGTCAGTCGGTGTAGTGGCCACAAGCCTATAAGCACAATATGTGCATGAGCCTGTGTCACCTGTTTAATGGGGCATAGTATTAAATAGACATGTGATAGCAATGAATGAATCATCAATTATTAGCCTGTCTCTTGCATTTTCCCCTTCCTTGCCTCACACAAGACTCGATACAGTCAGGAGAGACTCTCCCAACGGGTCGCCGGTGCCGCCCCACCCGACCTTCTCCACCTCCTTGCTCGTCGGGTGGTATCAGATAGAGTCAACTGGTGATCCGATTCTTGCAGTAATCAGGAGAGCACAATTGTTGGAAATCGTAGCTGGATTGGGTGTAGGCGAGAAAAGATCACAGGAAGCAAGGATGGATCTTGCAATTGTACAACTTGGTGCTTGGTGATCAGGGAGGCATGTTGCCGGGGTGGAGGTTGGGTTGGCATTTGGTTGTTCTCACTGACATGAGAGAGAGAGGGACCTCTAGGGAAGGAGGGGTCTCCTAGAGATGAAAAGGGGATTGTGTCAGATTGGATGTACAATTGGGATCAATGTTGAAGGTATCAACGGGTAGAAGATCTAAAGAAGTAGGTGTGAAGAACAAGGTGAAGAATTGGGTACAAAGTAGGGGCAGTGCACTGCTATTCTCAAAGAACAAACTTTTTTTATTTTTTTATGGATGGGTGGTTGGAATTTGGTGGCCTATGGGACTAGCCAAAGGATCTAACCTAGGGTTTGGGTTTGGTGGAAGGTGGATATGGATCCTAGACCTCGAGTTTAGAAAACTAACGAGTGGTGGAGGATAGATGGGTTAGGCTGCACGTAGGATTTTGGCCGTATCCTGAGGCCAAACCTAGGATTTTGATCTCAGGCCTTGATGCCACATAATGCAACCCATGTTGCAACTAAAACTCAATTCATAATTCAATTCTACTGGACAATACCTATTACAACCCCAATTTTTTGGGTTCTTTTGGCTGGAAAATCAATTTCCCCAATACATGTATGATTATGTAAATTGTATTATTGAATGGATTCTTTTGTGAAATAGCCTTGTGTGTTTGATTTCGTGGGCCTTGTTGGCTATTGGGCCCAATAACAAGAAAAAGGAAATAAAGAGGAAAATAAATCTAATAATAAAGGAATAACTAAGATAATGAGAAAAGAAAGATGTATAAGCATCTAGAAGGCTAAGAATTATCCTTCAAGGGGGGATTTCATATCTTTAGGATTTCTTGGTCTCCAAGGAGTCCAAGTTGCAAAGATAAAAGAATAGGGGAGAGAAAATATGCATAAAATATACCTTAAAAAGTGATAACTTAAATATGAAAAAAGTCTATCATACTTTCGAGTTTGAGTCCCAAACTTGATACATAAGTAGTTTAGGCTTCTATGGACTTTCCTTTAAAATTTGAGAATGATTGGATAAAGGAGGAGAGAGTTATGCATTTATTGAGTTTTCCCTAAAGTGAGGGATTAACTAATATGATAAGGTATTTGTCACAATTATAATGCAACCAGGAGTCTAGGGCTCGACCCTTTTTAGAGGTCACACATTCTCGGAGCCCTTGGATTGTAGATCGACGGTCTGTAGGTCATCTTCCAGCTTTATCTAGATTGGGAAGGAGAGGTACAGTGACCCCGATAACTGTTGGACTCTACCTCCTCCCTCGAAGCATGTCAGATCTTGGAAAGCCTCCCATTGAAACCGGGAGATTGTTTGGGACCTGTCCACCCCTTTATTGTTGTGTTTCTGTGTGGGATTGGGATTTCCCCAAATCCAGTCTGCTCAGGAACAAGACATCCAAGAGGGGAAACACATTAGAAGCCTTGTATATAAAAGGAGTTCGATGGCTCATGGCTTCGGGGCACTCCATCCACAAAGGCCAGTTCTCGCGAGGTGGGGGCTGATGAGCAGAAAGGGGCATGGATCCCTAGTCACACGCCTGAGACCAGAGGTGCCAGCGGCGCTGTGAGTTACATTGGAACAACCACCCTCATTGGTGATAGAGGAGTCAATCAGCTTCAGGGGTCCTGGCCGGAGCTTCTCGTGGAGACTGATGCTCCAATTCAACGTCAGAACGAGGAGTCAACTACTGGGTTGACCGTGGTGGAGTACTGCTCACGGGAGGCGAGCGTTCGTGAGATTGAAGATGAGCGCATTCCAAAAAGACAAACCTACGCTCAGATGCTTGTAGATCGAGATCAGTGAAGAAGGGCAAAGATGTCCATTCAACAATAATCCCAGCTGGCCACCTAGTTGAATATAACTGGGTAAGTTGCTAACGTGTCACCTAGCGATTGGTGAGATTATAATTTTCTTGCAAAAATCTTAACTCAAAATTGGTAACTCGGATGGCAATATATTATATATGAATTTTAATTAGAAGAACTCAAGGAATCCATTAAAAATACAATTGAATCTTAATTTTTCTTGCAATTTGAAAAGTACATAAAGTTTCTACTTTTAAAGTAGTTATGAATAGGAAACCCTAATTTTGATGATGATGAGTTTTAATGATTTTCTTTGGATAATTTAAGCCAACCCTAACCTGTTGTTAATAAAAGAAAGATCTAGATATAAAAAGAGGATCCTTTTGCATAATTTAGGGTTTTATGTATATAAAGCACATTAATGGACTTGGAAACCCTAATCTATGTGTTTATGACTTTTAATGAGTTATATTTCGAGATCCTATGCATAAGATGAAATTCGGTTGATCCTAAGCCATTTTTTTTGTTGTGATCCAAATCCAAATTGGTAATGAAGAGGCTTTAATATGAATAGTTGAGTAATTAGTTTTGAACATAAAAATGCTGTTTTGGGGTTTTGTGGGCTTAAAAGAGGCAAAGTTGAGAAATAGATCTAAAGAACCCTAAGGAAACCCTAAGGAAACCCTAATTATGAATTAGCAACCTTAGAAAGGTGTCCCAAGTCAATACGGAGTTTTTGGGATGTGATGGTAACAATTAGCTGTTACACATATTTTCAGGATTAAGATTGCTTGACTGGTTGCTTATCTTGCTTGATTGGACATATTGATTAAATTGGATCACATGCTTATTTCCTGTAAGATCTCCAAATCAAGTATGTGGTTATTTATGAATAATCGATTTAGTTTCACAGTGTTTCCTGAACGTTTTATCGATTGGATGCAACCTAAACTGTTGGATGTTTAATTCTACAATCCTATAAAGTCCATATGATTATCCCAATTAAGTATATATGTGTGTTCTCGAACCTACATGCCACCCTGATGTACGTTGCATGACCAAGCCCCAGAGGGAAGGTCTAATCGGTCAAGCCCCGGAGGGAAGACCATTGGGCACCTTGAGAGGTGACCCTAGGCACCAAGCTTAGGATGGAGAAGGTGGCCTTATGTCCCTTGCCAGGACAAAACCCTAAGAGAGGGTAATCCAGGGTTTTGGGCAAAAGCGGTTGAGATGTCACATTGAAAAAGTAATTTGGATTGTTAATAACTTATTTGTGATAATTAGGTTGTTAGAAACTATTTGTGAAAATTTTGTTTGTCCCCACATACTGGCATATTCATTTATGCAGACTGACGTTTTGTTTGTCGACGTATTAGGAATTATCTGAAATTGGACAAACCGTAAAACAAAATATGTGAAGATGAAGTTAATTATTCATAGGAGGATTAGATATTTAGATTTATATTGTGAATAGAAGTCTTAGTACCGACTTTTGTAAGGTATGTAAAACTAAACTTTATTCCAACTTTCAAGTTTAGTTTCATAGAATTTGATAATTATTTCTGATTAATTGTTAAACCACTGATCCTATATTTGGGATAACGCCTCCGACCTCTTGGTCTCCCTTGATTGGGGGTTACCATGAAGCGGGGTTGTCACATTTGATATCAGATTCAACGATTTCTCATTTAATCCTTATTAATTATTAAATTTTACAAACTCTATAGAACCCAAGGGAGTTATTAGAGGATTTTCCGATGATAGAGGTGTTTATAAAAGGATCACGATCTGTGGGCTGGAAATATTTTCCTCTACCCCACTAGTTGGTCATGAGGACTCCCATATGCAGTGTGACTGCCTGGCCAATGTTTGAGGTTTTGACTCAAAACAAGACACCTTTAGGACTCTCTTATCTATTTCATCCCTTTTCAACCCTAATTCAATTAAGGATTCTAAGGTTTAGGGGTTTTCTCTCTCTTCCTCGCCCTCTTGTGGTCAGGGTAAGTATGATAAGGATTAAGGAATATGTAACATACCGAATTCTGAAATTTTGTCTTTGTCCCTCTTTCCCATCTTATCCTTTCATTTCTATTCTTATTGGCCTTTCTATTTAATTAGTGGAATTTATAGTGGTTTAGTGAACATTTATTCACTAACTGTACCAATATAAGGGTTTATGCACAAATACCTCAGTGAAAGCTTAATTACCATAATTAAGTGCTATAAACCTTAATCTTACTTATTGATATGATGTTAAAACATAAAATGATCCTAAGTTTCAAATTTGGTTCGATTTGGATGTTGTTTGTGCAAGTTATGCAATTTTAGGTACATTCTGGACTTTTATGCAATTTACCCAATTGGGAGGTTTTCTTTGCAAATTATCAACTGAATTTTAATCCTTATATATTCCCTTACCATTAACGAGATTTTAAACCATTGAATAACCTAATTTCACCTTGGTTTGATGGTATTTCTTTCCAAGGGCATTATATGGATTGCCCTCTTTATAAAGATGCTTATCCTTAAAAGCTATCAACCAATCCGGTTATTTCTTTCTTGAAAAATGGTGGGGATGGCCTAGAAGTATCTATGGGATCTTAGGACCGACTTTTTATATCCAATAAGAGTCCATGATCTGTCCTCTTGCATGGCCATCAAGCCCTAGGCTAAAGACACATGGAAAGTCCCATAAGACACCTCATGCTTCACCTCTCTCTTTATATAGCCATGTATACCCCTTCCCAACTCACAATTCAAAAACTCTTGCTCTCCTTTTCTTTCATATATATTATATAATAGTTCCTTCTATATTTGGCCACGAAGTTTCTATCCCAAGGTAATAGAGGGAGCCTAGCTTGGTGAAGAAGGCTCCTAGGGTCTCCAAATTGCTCTATTAGGATTTCTAAAGCCCCTCCTTGGTAATTTCGACCAAACTAGTAAGTTTCCTCCCTTCCTTCCCTATTTTCATACTGTTAGTCTTTCTTACACCCTATTACAGATCATAACCATGGAATTCCATGGTGAAACCCCACCTAGAACCCTAAAACACCTCATCTCTATGCTCTTTTGCTAGGGTTTATCACCTCTAAGTTGAGAAGGTGATCTTTGTCCAAGAAAGGAGCTAGGCTTGGAGCAACCAGACCTTCTAAGATCGGATCCTTGCTATTTGGACCTTCTTATCTTCCCTAGAGGCGAGTTTCATAACCCACTTCTCATATATTTCCTGCTACATGCTTAAATTCATGCATCTATGTTTAAAATCGATGATTTCCATCTCTATTTACCATGTTCATCTAGGGTTTTGGTTTCTTACCGGTTTACCTTCTCTAGAAGATCTAGTTTGGATAAATATTAATCTAAAACCATTATATTAGATTGAATGGTGTTTTCCCTCCCCCCTCTCTCTCTTTGCTTATCTCGTTTGGTTTGATGATGTGTCAGTTTCTGATTGGCTGAATTTCAATAATTCATAACTTTTGATTCTTTTATCCAAAAACTAAAGTAAAATATGTCCTAAACTCAGAAAAACATTTTATTTTCAATAATAATATTTCCAAGTATTGGTTTTGAGTTTTTTCGATGGTGGTTTTCTAGAAAATGATTTAATCACTTAAAAATCACCAAAAATACACTCTAATCATCGTAACACCAAAATATGCAAAATTATATGTTTTCTTAATCAGAAGAACCTAACTAAGTCTATGGTGATGTTTTCATAGTTGAAATCGAGGTTTTTCTATAAAAAGTAAAAATATGGGTTTTCTCTACCTTAATGCATATATATCATTCTAATACATGTATACGAATTGAAAATAGGAAAAAATGATCATGGATTCAATCAAGTGATGAAAGTGGGTAATATGAATCATAATGAAAGGTATGTGCTATGTATGTGCAATCGATCTTTATGTATGTGCATTTACACCTTAAGTTGGGAATAATTGTGCCTTAACCTATTTTTCTATAATGAGGCTTTATTAAACCCTATTTCATATACTCTTGAATCTTTTGCTATGCTTGCCTCATAAATCAGTGTCAGAACATTATTCTTGGGTCTTGGAACCCCACCACCAAGTTGTAATTATATGATGATTTATCTTGCCACTTTACTATTTCTTGACTGTGATGGTTTATTTGGCTATTTAACTATAGTAGTGGTACTTATGCACAACCACCCACAGAGGGTATGTAAATAATCGCCCTAGGGAACATCTTATTCTCCCCCTGAGGAATGTGTTATTCCTCCCCTATAAAATTTGATAGGTGACTGGGAATGTATGAATTCTCCTCTCACCTATAGGTTGAGGTTCGGTAGGTGCCTCAACCCTACTTAGTTAATGTAGTCCAATTAATATCATGCATGCTACTTCTTATGTGTTTTGTAATGGTAAGAATCTATTTTGTTATGTGCCTCATTCTCTTGGCCCTCTCATCTTATTATGATTCAATATATTTATGTTTCATATGATTTCCTTTTATCTTGTACTTATTCATTATTTGACACATACCTTGTTTTCCTGTCCCTTTTTCTGGGTGCTTTCCCAACCACCCAGGTGATGAGCAAGGTGATGAACAAGACAAGGAGTACATAGCTTATGGCTTGGACCTATCTCTTAGAGATGTTGCTTTGGAGATAAGATTTGAAGTAGTTTGGACTTCCCTCTATCTAGATCCTGATTGTTTGTCTTGATGTAAACCCTCATGGGAGAATTTGATGTATTTTTGTAAAACTTTTATGAAATTGAATATAGTCAGTTATTTTTTTATTCCGCTTCTTTCTAATGGTCTTTTGTATACCAATGTTTAATAAGTTTTAAAAATTTATGCCCATTCCATCATACCTCTGAGAGTGTTTGGAATGGATGTCAATTCTTCAATTTTTTAGTAAAGGGATGATTTCACTCTCTTACAGAATCCTCCACCAAATCAATGAAAAACATGTAAAAAAGATGTCATGGACATAAGTTTAATAGTTTAAAGCATAAAGTAAAGATTAGTTACATGCTTAGGTTGCATGGCGTGAGTTTTCATGCCCTCAGGAGAGCACTGAGGTTAGACTTTCTTGTTAGGAGGATGAGTAGAGATTTGGAGGAAGAAACCTCTAAGAAGAGGTAGAGACCTGGCGCATCCTCTAAGGAAGATGCTAACCCTATCCCTAAGTGGTTGTTAGAAAGAGGGATGACAAGTTGAGTTGGATATCACAGTTGATCATGCATGTATGTACGTGGGTTGACATGCATATTGGTTTTGAGTAACTGTGAGAAGCATGAGCTATGTGAGGATGTTTGACCTAGTGCCTTTTGGTGACCCGACCTAGAGTGGTCGTGCCTGTTAGGGTGAAGGATATCTACTTCATTGTAGAGGTTAGTGGTGACCATATAGAGACCCTTATAGGCACATATGAGCATAGAACAGCATGCACCTATGTAGGAGAGAACGTTAGCAGTGCTGACGGTAGGATGACACTTAGGTCAGAAGGGTGATGCCCGATAGGTTAGGAGATGAACATGTAGAGCTTCAGATAATGTTGATCAAACATAGGTTTGGATAATATGTTTCACCCATGTAGGTGCATGCATGTATCCTCAAGAGCTTGGTCCACCTTCTTAGAGAGAGAACTGCCACTAGTAAGGTTGGTTGTAGGGTTAGCTATAGAGAGAGAGCAAGATCCAAGAAAGAAGGTTGGAAGCTTAGACTCCGAGACATGAGGGACCATGAGAAGTTGGGAATGCTAAGACCTAGACTGGACGGCCTACGTGGATGTATGAGGTTGCTCATGCATGATCCTTGGAGGCTTGTCATACTTTGGTTTCTTTTAGAGGAACCAAACCCTAGAATGAGGAAGAGGCTTCTTGAGTCGATGTATAGAAGTTGTAGGTGCCTACCTTTTAGGTGTAGGAAGGAGAGTTCTATAGACCCTGAAGAGGTACAATAACAAGTTATGAGGTCTCACACCGAGTTGGTTGTCCTTGTGTAGGACTCTAAGGTGTTGTTCACATGAAATAATGGTAGGAAGTGTATGCCCTACCTTGTGCATATTTGGTTCATGGTTGGACAACTGATGCATAAAAAGTGAACCTAGGGTTCCTTGACCTAAGAGGGGAAGTAGTAGTACCTGGTGCACCTGATGCTCACAATGATGTTTATAGATTCCAGTTTGGCATCCCCTCATGTTTAGAGGAAAAGGAAACCCCTTGCACTAAGGTATATGTTTGATGAACCCCTCACACATATGTTGGTGACATATGCATGCATGATATTGGTCCAATGTTGAGGAACAGGAGAAAATATGACATACTAAGGAACCCAGAGTGGCTTAGTGGGTTGTCTTCTTGCTAGCTACGAGCCTAAGTAGCATGATAGGGATAAGCTTACACATGATGATGATAACCCTAGACGTAGGGGTGTTTGTGACCTTTGTTTCTATCAAGAGATAGTTTTCTCCATCCTGGGGAGAGACCCTTCTTTTAGGTGTAGCTTTTGTGTAGGTCTGAGGTAACCTAATGAAGAGTCTCGTAGGAGCTTGATGAGATAAGTGGAGAGCATATAGTTGGAGAACGAATCTATAGACCCATGTGTGATCATATCTAAGGGGCGGGAGGATACGTTGTTGTGGAGGTAACCTGTATGGGGCCAGACCAAGGAAGGTAGGTCACCATGATCCCTATGAAAGGATGTAAGTTTGACCACGAGTGCCTAGAGAGATGATGGAGTTTTTGGTAAGGATTCAAGTTGAGATGTACCATGATAGAATCCTAAGTTGATACTCAGGTCAAGTGGGGATAAGACTGATGGGAGTAGGATTTGTCTGTTCCCTAGATGCACAAGACCATAGGGTTGGGAGGTAATATCTATCTTTGTCTAAGGACCATGGGCTAGGAGATTGATCACCTTCATGAGTTCATGGAACCCCAAGGGAAAGTGAGGTGGGCACTCCCCGGATGCATAAGGGAAAGGGATGACCCCAAAAGTACCGACACCCTACATACTTTGAGAAGATGATTAAGGATCGGGTGACGACCCAAGAGTCTTGGGAATAGTTTTCCATGGATGTAAATCTAAAATTGAGATATTCATGATGTGAAGACATGTGATGCATGTTTCAACTTAGATTGAAAAGTGTGGCGGCGATGTGGGATGCATCATCTTTACTCTTGGAATGGGATGAACTCTGTATTTGGACTGTAGCCAAATGCTTATTTCCTCTCATTATGGGGGTCAGAGATAGGGTAATACCATGCCATACACTAAGGAGAAAGATGATGTGAGTTGAAATAGTTCAATGATGTTTGAAGATAGAGAAAGTATCACACCTTTTGGAAAGTACGTTGAATAGATGATTTACAAATATGAAGAGAATTAAGGTAGTCATCATAGAAGGACATTCTCATCAGGAATGGTATGGAATTATGAGTTATATAAGTTTGGATTTGATAGTCGAGATGATGAGCTCAAAGTTTTCTTGACTCGGTGGATGTAACCCCAAGATGTGGATGTTGAGTGGAGTTATGGAGGTTTATGTTTTCACCCTTACCTAGCACATAAGGATGTAAGGTGATAATGGATGCTCTTAGTCAAGATGCAGTGGTCTGGTTTAGCCAGTAGAGAGGCTATAAGAGGTTGATGGGTGAACCTTAAGTTTGTGAGACATGTTTGGCTAACACCAAGATGCAACCGTTGGTCGAGTAGGGGTTGTTTGGTTAGCTAGCCTAGAGCCTGGTGAGATAAGAGGATGATTGTAAGCACCTCAGATACACCTCTTAAGAAAACAAGGTGGTGAAACCCACTACTAGAGTGTTTTAGGGTTTTTGAGGAGTAGACCTTGAGGAATCATGACAAGTAGAGGCTCGTGATTTAAGTACACCGTAGTACTACCAAGATAGTTAAAGTTTGCAGTTAGTACTTTGAATACTCGAGATGAAGAAGTATATAAAGTTGCATGTGGCTTATCGCCATGCATGCGTGGAGGTGAAGGATGAACATCCATAACTCGGTGAGTTACAACAGATAATGAAGAGTCCCCAAGAGGGAATGGGAGTGGATCACCATGGACGTTGTAGTGAGTCTCCCATGGACCAAGAGAGGTCATGATGCAATATGGGTTATGGTAGATCGCCTTACCAAGTTGAGCTAATCCCTGCTTAAGAGAGAGGACATTCAATGTGACAGATCTGGTTGAACTATATATATATATATACATACATACATATATATATATATATATATATATATATATATATATATATATATATATATATATATATATATATATATATATATATATATATGAGAGAGAGATAGTTCAACTACACCATGATCCGAGTTCAATATCTTGAGCATGACCTCAAATTCACTTCCATGTGGTGGAAGTAGGTACATGAAGGAATCGATGCTAGATTGAAGTTGAGTACAACATATCACCCCGACTGATGGACAATCGAGAAAGTATGATCCAGACTATAGAGGGTCTAATGAGAGCATGTGTGCTCGTTCAGGGTGATACATGGAAGCAGTTCCTACCCCTAGAACAGTTTGCTTGTGATGATAGCCACCATAGCCAGTATCGAGATGTATGAAGCTCTGTAAGGGAGGTTGTGTCGGTCACTACTTCATTTGGATGATGTAGGTGAGAGGACCTTGTGAAGGTCAGAGAGACCACAGTGTGTGCAGATGAAGTCGCTTTGTGCATGTTATGAGTGAGAAAGCCCAATGGGGACAAGAGTCGTGAGCTGATGTGAAGCAGACTGACATGTAGTGCACTGTGGGAGAACATGTGTTATGAAAACCCAACCCCTCTAAGCTATTGCTGATAAAGATGAGTCCCCGATACATGGGTCCATTTGATATGGATTAGTGGAGATGCTTATGTTTAGCCTTGACCCTCAGGATAACGTGATGTATGATGTGTTCCATGAGTCTGATCTAGAGTGCTATGTGATGTACCCGAACCATGTGCTAAGCCATGAACCTATTGAGCTTCTAGGGAGGCTAAGATATCCTGAGTCACCTATGAGGGTACCTAATACCGAGGTGAGAGAGAACTTAGATGTAAGAATATAAGATGATAAAGGTTCTTAGAAAGCACCATGGAAAGGGTGACGCCACATGGGAGCCATGATGGATAAGGGAAATGGTTATCCTGCTTGTTTGTATGTTTGGTGGAATTTTGAGGGCGAAATTCCTATAAGAGGGGAAGAATGTTACAACCCCAATTTTTTGGGTTCTTTTGTTTGGAAAAGCAATTTCCCCAATACATGTATGATTATGTAAATTGTATGATTGAATGGATTCTTTTGTGAAATAGCCTTGTGTGTTTGATTTCGTGGGCCTTGTTGGCTATTGGGCCCAATAACAAGAAAAAGGAAATAAAGAAAATAATAAATTAATTAATAAAGGAATAACTAAGATAATGAGAAAAAAAAGATGTAGAAGTATCTAGAAGGCTAAGAATTATCCTTCAAGGAGGGATTTCATACCTTTAGTATTTCTTGGTCTCCAAGGAGTCCAAGTTGTAAAGATAAAAGAATAGGAGAGAGAAAATATGCATAAAATATACCTTAATAAGTGATAACTTAAATATGAAGAAAAGTCTCTCATAATTTCGTGTTTGAGTCCCCAACTTGATACACAAGTAGTTTAGGCATTTATGGACTTTCCTTTAAAATTTGAGAACGATTGGATAAAGGAGGAGAGAGTTATGCATTTATTGAGTTTTTCCTAAAGTGGGGGATTAACTAATATGATAAGGTATTTTGTCACAATTTCAGTGCAACAAGGATTCTAGGGCTCAACCCTTTTTAGAGGTCACACATTCCCGAAGCCCTTTGATTGTAGATCGACCGTTTGCATGTCATTTTCCAGCTTTAGCTAGATCGGGAAGGAGAGGTACAGTGACCATGAGAACCGCTGGATTCTACCTCCTCCCTCGAAGCATGTCAGATTTTGGAAAGCCTCCCATTGAAATCGGGAGATCGTTTGGGACCTGTCCACCCCCGGATTTCTGTGTTTTCGTACTGGATTGGGATTTCCTCAAATCCCAGTCTGCCCAGGAATAGGACATCCGTAGAGGGGAAACACAGTAGAAGTCTTGCCTATAAAAGGAGTTTGATGGCTCGTGGCTTCGGGGCACTCCGTCCACAAAGGCCAGTTCTCACGAGGTGGGGGCCGGTGAGCAGAAAAGGGTAGGGATCCCTAGTCACACGCCTGAGAGTAGAGGTGGTGGCGGCATTGTGGGTTACATTGGAACAACCATCCTCATCGATGATCGAGGAGTCGATCAGCTTCAGGGGTCCTCGCTAGAGCTTCTCGTGGAGACAGATGCTCCAATTCAACGTCAGAACGAGGAGTCAACTACTGGGTTGACTTTGGTGGAGTACTGCTCCTGAGATGCGAGTATTCATGAGGTTGAAGATGAGCACGTGCCAAAAAGATAAACTTGCCCTCAGATGCCTGTAGATCGAGATCAGCGAAGAAGGGCAAAGATGACCTTTCAGTAATAATCCCAACCGGCCACCTAGTTGAATATAACTCGGTAAGTTTCTGACGTGTCACCTTGCGATTGGTCAGAATATACTATATCTTCCAAATCACATCACAAAGCAAACCTATCAGAATTTGAGTTATGACCATAAATGGCAATAAGAAAGAAACTTCTACCATCAACATAAATTTTAGTGTGAACCAACTGATCTGGCTCTAGAAGTTTATCAATAGAGAAATAGGTACTATCCCACAATAGAACAACCCTACCAAGAACGTGGCTCACATGATTGGGGACCCACTTGAACAGTGGAAAGAATTTATTCAGCAATTTGTCAATTTAACTACTCAGACTTTTGTTTCAATAAGAATTAAGATGTGAGGACTAAGCCTCATAACCTCCTCCTTGGCTCTAGGAGCTTTCAAATTAAGCCCCCTTACATTCCAGGAGAGGATGGTTAGGTTGTCTTCAATCATTGGAAACATTTTTAACCAATACTTCACCGCCTTGATTCAATTCACCTTCACCTCCCAGACTATCAAACTTATTAGAAAGAGATGTATTATTGTCTAGGACCTTCTTCCCTTTATCCCTACCTTTCTTTCTTCTGTTACCCATTGGAATTTCAAAGACTTTTGAAATCTTTTGCTCAACAAAATTTAGAGTGGATAAATCCACCACTTCCCCATCCTGAGGTAAGTTGGCTTCATTAAAATCTTGAATATCACTATTAGAGCTTAGAACACTATCTTTAAAGGTTTCTTTAGTAAGATGAAACTCTTCATCATCTATGTTAGTTTCCTAGTTTTTATTTTGATTCATATCTATTATTTCAACAGTAGATTCAACAAGCATTTCAACATTAATCTTCAGTGTGCTACTATCTACCAATGGAACAACATGACTTTCCTTAGTGACTATCTTCTTAGACACTTTAGGAACCCAAACTTTCTTCCCCTTATCTTTCTGAACACCTTCATTGTGTCCAACTTGCACACAGGCATTATGTGCGAATATTTTGCAGACTAGATATCTCAATGGAGTCCACTTGTAGTCAAATGAGATAATGTGTTTCACTCCTTTACTACTCATCACCTCCAGAGAGTAAGGAAATGTTGATGTTGCAGGTAACTTGGATTCGGGTGTATTCAAGACTACGATGCTCATGTGTGAATCTATCTGTTCTCAAAGGAATACATAAATGGGAACCAATCCTAGAGAACATCTTAGAGTCCCACAGTTTCAGAGACAAGTTGTGGATTCTAATCCAAATCGGAAGATCTTCAAGTATGAATCTCTATAGAGCATCACCAAGCTTCCATTTCAGCAAAACAATCAGTTTACCCATGACATACCACATTCCTCCTTCATCAATGGTTTCTAGGTTTGAGCAATCTGAAAACCTTATTAAGAAGAAACCTAGTCCACGATTCATGATCTCTATGGTACCCTTCAGTGGCAATTTCTGAGAAAGGTAGTTTTCTAGACTGGGCAGATGAACCTTAAAGCCGACAACATAGCCAACAAGATAGTTCATCCATCGTGTAACATTCAAATCTGCCTCCTCTTGCTGGTAAACCAGAGACTCCCCCCTTACCTCAATCTCTGTCTTCTCAAGTGTTGTGACATCCTAAAAATATTTTTAACTAGCTTGCTCTAGAAACTCGAGGCCATTGAGGGCGAGACACCTTCGGTTAATCCACATTGGTGAAAGAAGAAGAAACCTATGATGATTTTTGCATCTGGTGGACACCGCCTCCACTCTTAGTATCGCCAGAGGCACCTTTGCTTCCCATCATCTATTCAATACTAACTCTTCAGTGGTATTTCTTATCTAGAGAGTTTGAAGTTTCCTACTATTTATGATGCTCAAAAGGATCTTCTTGACAGGTTTGTTACAACAAAAGAAATTGAATATGTGGTTCAAGGACTTAATATTGATAAACGTCTGGGTCCAGATGGTCCTAATGGTAAATTCTTTAAGTCTAATTGCAATACTATCAAATGTGATGTTATTGCTACTATTTTGGAGTTCTTCAAGTCTGGAAGGATGCTAAAAGATACTAATAGAACGTTCATTGTTCTTATTCCTAAGAGTGATGAAACTAACCTCATTAAGAATTGGAGGCCCATTGCATTTTGTAATGTCACTTATAAAATTATCTCTAAAATTCTCACTAACAAGCTTCAAGATGTTTTTCCTACTATTATAAGCAGCAACCAATGTGCTTTCATTAGAGGAAGAAGTATCCATGATGCAATCTTTCTCTCTAATGAGTTAATTCAGGACTTCCATAGAAAAGAAGGTAGTGATAAGATCTATGTGAAGGTTGATCTTACTAAAGCTTATGACACTGTTAATTGGGAGTCCTTACTCAAGATTTTGGATCTTATTAACTTTCCTAAATGCTGGGTGGTTTAGTTAAGGGAGATTTTTCATACAATTTCTTATGAAATTTTATTTAATGGTGAAGCAAATGAGCCTTTGAAGCCCACTAATGGGATCATGCAAGGTGATCCCTTAGATCCTTACTTGTTCACCATTATTATGCAATCATTCACACAACTTATGAATGTAGAAGTTGAGTCAGGAGACATTAAACCCCTTAGTGCTTCTAAGTTCTTAAATGTCTTACACTTGGATTTTGCTGATGATTTGATAGTGTTTTTGCATGTCGAGGAGGGAAATATTGTTAATATCAAAAATATTTTTAACAATCTCACCATCTTGACTAGTCTTAGAGTTATCCAGGAAAAGAGTTATTTCTTTGCTAGTACTGGAGTTGATGTTGAGATGGTCACTAACACTTTGGGGATCAGACAAGGCTTTATGCCTCAAAGGTATCTTGGCATTCCTTTATTTGTAGGCAAGCTCTCCAAAGGTCATTTTTATCCTCTTATTGATAGAATGAAGAAAATACTCGATGGTTGGAGGTCTAAACAACTGTCTTTTGCTGATAGATTAAAACATTGCAACTCCACTCTCTCATCTATTCATAGATTCTGGTCTTCCACTTTCCCTCTTCCTAGCTCTATCTGTGAGGAGGTTGAGAGATATGAGGAATTTTTTGTGGGGCAGAATGACGGTAAGAACAATTTGCATCTTGTTAAATGGGACAAAGTCACCAAGTTTAAAGAAGAAGGTGGTCTTGGGATTAAAAAGACAAAGGACGTTTGTAAATATGCTGTCATGTTTAATATCCAAAGAATTGCTTCTAAAAAGGACACTCTATGGATCAAATGGATCCATGAGAAGTACTTAAGTAAAGGTTCTATTTAGAGTGTTGATATCTCTAATCAACATTCCTGGTACTTCACCCAAATGTTGAGACATTTAGATGATTTCAGACTGTTAGTTGACTATAAGATTCAAAATGGTGAGAATGTTTTTCTTTGGCTAGATCCTTGGATTCCTAAGGGTCTATTTCTCAAATACTGTATTGGTGATAAAGAGATTATCAGGCCTGGCTTTACTAGTTTCTATAGAGTCAACTCTATTAACCATGGGAATCATTGGATGAATTCCTCCTCTAGACCACATCAACAAATAAGTGACTTTCCTGACAACATTGATAAACTTGTGGAAGGAGAGGATAAGATCCTCATTAGCAATAAAGCTACTATTAATCAACGGCTCATTTGACTGAACATCAGAGAGAAAGGTGCTACTAGCTTGTTGTTCAGGTGGATTTGAAGTTTCAAAGCATCTCATAGATTTCAAATTTCTTCCTGGAAGTGCGGCCATGATAGGATTCCCACCACCGACTATGCTAGAAGAAGAGTTATATCCACACCCTCATTATACTTTCTCAGTAGGTGTGATGTTGAAAACACTATGTTGGATCCTATATGGGTGATTGAATTCTCTAGGGGGGGGGGTGAATAGAGCTGAATGCACTTAAACAAAATTCATTAGACCTTCGAGATATATCACAAGATAAGATTGCTAAATTGAAAATTTGAGTGCAATGAAAACATGCATAACAAGGGTGAGAGATTGAACATACACCAAGTGACAAGCTATGTATAGTGGTTCCACACTTCAAACTAGAAGTGAATTAGTCCACTACCTAGAGAGGTCAACCTCTAGGATTTCTTAACCATTGCACTCTTATATTCATTCATAAGACTTACAATACATGACCACCAAAGGACTTACCCATCCAAGCACCAAGAGTATTCCACCTTACCAAGGACTTACCCACTTTTCTAAGAGTCTTCAACCTTCTATAAGGTCTTACCCACTCTAGCACAAGTCTTCCACCTTCAAGGGCTTTTCTACTCTTCTTGGATGTTCAACCTTTGCCTTCAGCTTCACTCAGAGAAGCTTCCACCAAGGACTTACCCACTTGAGCAAGGAGTCTTCTGCCTTCACCAAGGTCTTACCCACTCTTGCTCCAAGTCTTCATCCTTGATCTTCACCAAGGGACTCCTTCCCTTGTTATTTTTCACCTCTCTTAGCCAAGAGAGATAACCTTCATCTTCATGGTTGAAATGAGAGAATGGGAGGTGGTGGAAGTGAGAGCCTCACAAGATATACATGTAGGACTAGCTCTCTTATAGATTTCCTACTCACTCTAACGAATGTAGCAAGTGACTAAGCTTAGAGAGAGAGAGAGGAGGATGTAGAAAGCACTCAACCATAGAATAGGAACCTCACATAGAGTTTTGCATTGAATGCTCAACCTTGGAATGAAGCCCAAGGGTCCTATTTATAGCTGGGGATGGCTCTTAGCCTCTGGAAACACTTAAGAATGAAAACTAGCCATTTTGTGTCTTGCAACATATAGATTTTCGATTGTTGCAACTCCACAACGGCTAGAAACACTTTTCTACACTTTTCCATATAGTGCAATCAGTCGAGTTTCTATAAAGGTAACTAGACCGATCCCACTAAGAGACAAGACCAATTTAGGCCATTGGTCGAGTTTGTCTTGGGTTAACTCGACCGATTCACTTAAATCAATTTTGGTCTGTAGAGGGATCGGTCGAGTTCTGCAAAGTGTAAATTCGACCGATCAAAAGTCATTTTCAAGATTCAATCAGGATCGGCCGAGTTTGCAACTCGATTGATGAACAACCTGATGTGAATGTTAGAAAATGGCTTTTGAATGCTTAAGCATTTGATATAAGTGCTCCCAATTTTTTTGAAGCTTAATTACAAGTCATACAATCATTACAAGTGATTTACAATATGATTCTAATAGATTTACATCATATACCAAAAATGTGCACTTGTATATACTTTGACTTATCTTTTTTCCAATTTGAGATGCACAAGTGAGAGCATTTGGAGTGTGTCTATGCATAATATGATATCACTCAAGTAGAGACATTAGACACAATTAATTGGAATGGTTTAATCATTGTCAAAACAAGGGTTTAGTCAATTTAGACCTTGAGTCAACATTCTCCCCCTTTTTGAAGATGACAAACCATTCCATAAATGTATTGAAAGCATTGAAGTAAAGTCATACCTTTGGAGAAACCTAGGGGTTTCAATAGAATTGAGTTCATATTCTCCCCCTCAATTGATGCTAATGGAGTTCTCATACTCCCCCTTAATTGATGCTATTTCTCCTGCATGGTTAGCTTTCATAACATTTATGAAATACTGTGTCTTCTATTCATATACATTCTACACATATATGTCTTCTCCCCTTTACCTTCTCCCCCTTACATGGACATACTTCTCTTCTTCATGTAAGACACACCTTCTCCCTGTTTTGTCAAAAGAAGACATACCTTTATCCCCCTTTGTCATTTCAAAAAGTGTGGGTATGAAGAAATAAGAAACACCACTAGTTAAGAGAAAGGAGATAACAAAAGTTATAAAAGGAGAGTAGGAGAGAACATCTAAGTTCTTGTCCAAGCATAGAAAGAAAAGCAAGTTAAAGCATGCTTTGAAAAACCCAAAAAGCAAGATAAAGTGTTGTAGAAAAATAATAAATCACAATTTTGACCCTCAAGATGATATACTTTTCCCAAAAAGTGTCAGGGCTCATGGCAAAGTGATGAGTCTTGCTCAGAAGGCCGTTTATACATAAAAACACTAGTCTTGCACCAAAAACTGAAACTGGAGCAAAATCTGCATGAAAATAAAAAATGCTCCAATTTCTACATATAATGTAGCTCTATGTACCCTGCATCACAATGTTATGCAAGCAACTCAAAATAGTAGATATGCAATTCAAGGAATAATCTTGAGCATGTATGAGACAAGATACAAGCATAACATATAGTGAAATACCACTTGATCAATAAGGCTAGAACTACATGTATATGAACTATTAGTAGATGATATCACAAATTAGAAATACTAGTAGGATCTAGATCATAGCAAGAGATATCAAGAGATACACAAGATGGAGCAAGCTATGAGTAGATGTAGAGATATATCCAAACAAAGAGATATGCAATTTTATAAGAATGAAAGGATATAACTCACTAACAAGTATGCATCATTACCAAAAGATGATTACCACTAAGAACCTCAAGGTTGTATCCAAACAATATATACGGAAGGGTCCTTCACATACTTTCTCAGCATGGACACATGAAAGACATTGTGTATCTTATCTTAAGTAGGAGGAAGAGCCAGGCGGTATGCACATTCACCAATCTTAGACAAGATCTCAAAAGGTCCCACATAACACGGGCTAAGCTTGCCTTTGACTTTGGATCGGGCAATGGAGTGTATTGGCTTGACCTTCGAGAACACATGGTCTCCAACAAGGAAGCTCACATCTGTCCTATGCTTATCAGCATACATCTTCTGTCGGTCTTGAGCAGCTTTCAAATGCTTCTTAATCAGCTGAACCTTGTCTATCATCAACTGCATATTGTCAGTCTTCACTAAGGAATGCTCACCCACATCATCCCAATGCAACGGGGAATGACAGGGTCTTCCGTACAAAGCTTCATACGGAAGCATTCATATGCTGGCTTGATAGCTGTTATTGTATGCAAAATCAGCCAGAGGTAGATATCTATCCCAAGCACCTCCCCAGTCCATCACACAAGCATGAAGCAGGTCTTCTAAGATCTGTACAGTTCTTTCAGATTGGCCATCAGTCTAGGGATGATAAGCAGTGCTGAACCGTAGGTCAGTCCCCATTTCTTCTTGTATCTGACTCCATAGGGGAGAGGTGAACTTGGGATCACAATCAGAAACTATCACTTTTGGTACACCATGTAGATGAAATATCCACTCCAGATATATCTGTGCCATATACTCCACTTTGTAATTGGACTTAAAAGGCAGAAAGTGAGCAGACTTAGTGAGGCGATCAATGACAACCCACACAACGTCGTAGCCTTTCCTAGTCTTGGGGAAACCAGTGACAAATTCAATCATGATCTTCTCCCATTTCCATTCCAGAATTTCAAGCGGATGGAGGAGACCACCAGGTCATTGATGTTCTATCTTAACTTGTTGACAAGTCAGACACTTTGACACAAATAGTGCTATATCTGTCTTCATGTTCTTCCACCAGAAACTGTGCTGCAAGTCCTTGTACATCTTGGTTGTGCCAGGGTGAATTGTATACTTGGACCCATGAGCTTCATAGAGAATCTTTCGCCGCAGTTCGCCAACATCAGGAACCCACAATCTTTGTCGAAAATAGAGTGCACCATCGAATCCAACAGAGAAATCGGATTGCGGTTTCAAGGTTAAGGCTTTCATTCCTTCTAGCTCAGGACTCTCCAACTGGGCAACAACGATATCAAAAATCCAGCTCGGAGTGATCGACAGACTAGCCATGTGAACACATAGCTTATCATCAACTTCATCATCTGGGATCGTTTTCGATTGCAGTCGCCATCCAGAAACATACTCCATGTTCTTCCAAATGGAACAAGTTATAGCAGCACATGTCCCAGACTTCTTCCGACTCAAGGCATCAACAACTACATTGGCTTTACCGGGATGATAAGTGATGGTAAAATCATAGTCCTTGAGATACTCCATCCATCTACGCTGTCTCAGGTTCAAGTCTTTTTGTGTCAGGAGGTACTTTAAGCTTTTAGGATCAGAGAAGACCTCAGACTGAACCCCATAGATGTAATGTCGCCAGATCTTTAGAGCATGAACAATGGCTGCAAGCTCTAAATCGTGTGTAGGCTAGTTTTCTTCATTCAGCTTCAACTGTCGGGAGGCGTAGGCAATCACCTTGCCTTCTTGCATTAGAACGCATCCCAGTCCTTACTTGGAGGCATCCGTGTAAATAACGTAGGGTTTACCTTCAACAGGTAGAGAAAGAACAGGAGCAGATGTCAGGCATTGCTTCAGCTTTTGGAAACTGTCCTCACACTTGGGAGACCAAACAAACTTGACGTACTTTCGTGTCAACTTTTTCATAGGAAGAGCGAGCTCTGAGAAGTTTATGATAAACTTCCTGTAGTAACCTGCCAGACCGAGGAAACTACAGATTTCAGACGGATTCTTTGGAGCCTTCCACTTGGTCACTGACTCAATCTTTGCAGGGTCAACAACAATGTGTCCTCCAGAAATGATGTGATACAGAAACATAACTTCTTTAATCCAGAACTCTCACTTGGAGAATTTAGCATAGAGTTGATTTTCTCGCAGTGTATTGAGTGCCAGCCTTAAGTGCTCGCGATGTTGCTCTTCCGACTCAGAATATATCAAGACATCATCAATAAAAACCACGACAAATCGATCAAGGTAGGGGCAGAAAACTCGATTCATCAGGTCAATGAAAGTAGCTGGGGCATTGGTCAAACCAAATGGCATGACCAGAAATTCATAATGCCCATATCTGGTTCTGAAAGCTATTTTGGGGATGTCTTCATCCTTCACTCGCATTTGGTAGTAGCCACTCCGCAAGTCCATCTTTGAGAAGATGGTGGCAGACTTGAGTTGGTCGAAGAGATCATCAATTCGAGGCAGTGGATAGCAATTCTTCACCGTGGCCTGGTTAAGCATGCGATAATCCATGCACATCCGCATAGATCCATCCTTCTTCTTCACAAACAAAACAGGGGCTCCCCAAGGAGAAACGCTAGGGCGAATGAACCCCATATCCAGAAGTTCCTGAAGCTGCTTCTTTAACTCAGCAAGCTCAGCAGGTGCTAGGCGGTAAGGCGGCTTCGAGATGGGCGAAGTCCCAGGTGCAAGCTCGATGGAGAATTCCACTTCACGAGTAGGAGGCAACCCGGGTAGTTCTTCAGGAAAGACATCAGGGAAGTCCTTCACCACCTCTATATGGTCGAGAGCAGGGGGCATGGCTTCAAGAACTATGGAGGTAAGAAATGCCCTACACCCTTGCGAGATAAGCTTTTCGGCTTTGATAGCTGAGATGACAAATTGCCGTTCTTCTCGTTTCCTGTCTTTTACACAGATTCTACCCTCTACGGGGTGCAACAAGCTAACCTTTGACTCCTCACAAAAGAGGACTTCCTTGTAGCTTTTTAGCCAGTCCATGCCAAGGATAATGTCAAAGACAGACATTTCGAGCAAGATAAAGTCAGATGGAAACATTTTTCTCGATATACACAGGTCCAGGGTTGGAAGATTGAGATAAGAGGAGCATATTCTACCACTAGGGGTTTTGACATCTAGCACATGGTCCATTAATTCAGACTCTATCTCTAGCATTGCAGCAAACTGAGTAGATATAAAGGTATTTGACGATCCAGAATCAAAAAGTGCTTTAACAAGATACATATTAAGGTGTAGAGTACCTTCAATCACATTATTCCCATCATCAGCCTCTTCAGAATCAAGAGCAAAGACCCTTCCATTGCGCCTCTCCACAGGCGGACGATGTCCTTGCTGATTAGGGTTGTGGTTGTTGTTGTTCTGGTGATTGTTGTTGTGGTTGTTGTTGTTGTTGTTCCTCGGGGGAGCATTTTGTCGTTGTTGCTGCTGCTGGGAGGGGGCCTGTCCTCGGTTGAACCTAGGACAGTTCGGCCTGATATGGCCGACTTGGCCACACTCATGACATATAGGGGCAGGCAGATCATTCCTTCGGTAAGGTGCGTTGCCAGCTGGACATCTCCCAGGAGGATGGAATCGGGAGCAAGTGTTGCACCTATCACGCCCTTGTGGGCCACCATGGTTCTTCCACTTGTTGTTGTTGTTGTTCAAACCAGAAGCGTGAAAGCCAGGGTACACCTCCACGACCAGAGTTTTATCTAGCATTTGCTGGAAAGTGAGCGGGAGCTGGGGCACCGGGTGATGCCCTATGATGTAGTTGAAACCCTCAAGGAAGACGGTCACCCTCCGCTCCTCCGCTAGACCCACAACATAACGTTCTAGCACCAGGAAACGTTGTACATACTCAGAGACTGACATATTCCCTTGCCGCAGACTGTAGAACTCAGCCTCCTTCTTCTTCAGGTAGGCTGTGCAGATGTACTTTGCCCGGAATATCTGGAGGAACTCATCCCAGGTGATAGCTGTTGTGTCTCGTGTGCGGGTTATCCCATTCCACCAGACCCGTGCTGGGCCATCTAGGACATAAGAGGCGAAGCAGACTTTAAGATGTGGGGGACACGCCATGCCATCAAATGTGCACTCTAGGGATACCACCCAATCATCCGCCTTGTCTACCATGTTGTTCTCAATTTCCCCCTTGAAGTAGGGAGGCTGCATCTTGATGAAGTCATTCAGGGTTGGCTCCTTAGGCTTGTTGGCATGGGCATCAGCTGCAGTAAGCTGCCCCACCAAGGTCATGGAGAGTAGCTGTCTCAGCATCACCAACTCTTGCTCAGGAGTCAGAGGTGTCTCAAGAGATTCAGGGTTGGTGTCATCATTGTTTGAGCTTTCACCTAACAAGCTACCCTACCTGAAAGACCAATTTTAGGGTAAGATTCCTATGAGTATAAGATAGAAAAAGATAAGGCTACTATTGCCTATAGGCATGCTATTTCGGGTGTTCAGTATCAGATCAGGCCAGGCTAGGTCATATGAGCTCAGGAGTCCTCGTGACCAAACTAGTGGGGAGGAGGAAAATATTGCCAGCCCCCAAGCTATGACCCTTTCTAGACACCATCACTTTCAACATCACGCCCTAGTAGCTACCCTACAGGCTCTGATACCATGCTGTAAGGAGGCGAGATCACCCCTTACTTAAATTTGACGGAAAATACAATACATCCCTCAAATTATTAAAAACATTGTGATGGAAGGATGTATGCATAATAAATCCATTTTAAATAAGCATGGTTCAAATACAGCCAAGTGTCAATAGTAGCAGCAGAAGAAAGTAAGATGAGAAAACTAGACTATTACATAGGTTGTTCCAAAAGAAGTAGTAGTTAAGAATCTAGGCTATTACAAAGCTCTTATTCCTAGAGTCCATAACATATATTTTTGGGCAAGGTCTTAGCAGCATCAACCTTGCCATGACAACAACTTCACTCCTGCCCTGGGTTTCCTTGTGCTTGATCGAGCCCTTGTCCTGGTTCTGGGTGGTTGGGAAGCACTCATCAAAATAAAGATAGAAACGTATGTGTCACAACATGATAATGTACAAGAAGCGTATAAGGAATGGAAACATAAAGATTTTCTATACTAAGATTTGTTCAAGAGTATGAGGCATACAAAACAAATAGGATTTCTGCCAAGCATATAAGTCAAATATAGAACGAGCATGATTCATTATGACTAAGATAAACTAACATAGGGTGAGGCACCTACCAACCTTAACCAGGAGGAGAGGGGAAATAACATCCCAAACCTCAAAAAAATATATAAATTGGCAGGGGGACTAAAACCCCAGTGCCTATGGCAGGGGGACTAAAACCCCAGTGCCCTGTGGGTGACTTGCACTCATGTACACTATATTAGTTAACTAGTAAAACTATCATTATCATGCTTACAATTCACAATGGCAGAGAAGGCAAATAACATTTATTCAAGTGGGGCCCAATAACCCAAACATTTCCAAGAGATAACCAAAAAAAGATGTTCATGCAACAAAATCTCATATTGGATACTCAAATGAATAGTTTAAGGGAAACATATATATATCAAGATCTCAACAAGGCAAAGCAAGGAAAGTGGGGTCCCATGACCCATATTCATCAAAGAATAACAATATAGCAAGACTATGCTTCATAGTTACAAATTTTCATGTCCAAGTAGAATATGGATAATATTATTAAAAGTATGCCTCATATGAGAAAACTAGGCTAAGCATGATAGAAAGCCCAACTGAGGTGTTAGAATGCACATACCTATTATTTCTTTCTAGATTATCCCTTATCCACTAAGATATCAGGTCCAAACTCACTTTATCCTAGGTTCAAAGATTAATGCATGCATTAGGTTACTTAAAGGCACTTTAAGTGTAAAATATCCACATTTATAAACCATGGGTAAAGGCTTTGGATTTTGGTTCTGGAAACAGGGCCAAACGATCCCTAATATTTTTCTACTCAAGAAAACATATTTTCTTGTAAAAAACAGAGTTAAAACACTATTATTATCATTTTTTATCAGTTTATACATTTAAATTAGTGTTTGAATTAATTAACAGGTTTATGATGGAAATCAGGGTTCGAAACTTAAAAATTCGGATTCTACATGTTTTTATCTTTCCAATGAGTATTTATTTATAATTTTCCGACAACTGAGCAATTTACTATGAATTAAATAAGATTGACTAGTTTATTGCTAAATGGGTGAAAAATCAAGTTTGAAATTGACGGATCTGCCCTCGACTAAAGAACCAGAGAGGAAGGGCGCGCAGGGGCAAAATGGATATTTTTCCATCATCTTCTTCCCCAGGCCACGCCCAGCCTTGCGGCGGAGTGCAAACTTGACCCTTTGGGCGTTTTTGCGTTTCTCCACCAAATTCGACGTTCAGGTACTCGAAACGAAGAGGATCGAGAGAGGAACTCACCAAACCAAACAATTTCGACGATAGTTCCTCCTAGCTCCGTGGAGGGGGGCCACAATCCCAGATGTAAAAGCTACACGTCGCCGACTTCCCTCGCATCCTTGGATGAAATTAGTGGCTTGGGTAGGTTTCTAAGGTTCCGACGAAGGTGTGTAGGTGGTATCTTATAGGTGAGGTTGGGTATAGGTGCGTTTCATAGGTGGCCGCACGAGACCTTGGTCGGCGCCGGTTGGTGTTTCGACTACAGGGCATGGGAGGCAATGAGGCTTGGCTCGTTCAATGCGGGAGGTTCTCACGAACTCGTGGGCGAAGAAAGCTCTGGAAAAGGTGAAGAGACGAGGGAGAAAGATGGAAACAAAGCGAGCGGCGGTTGCTTGCTTCGGCTACAGTTAAACTAGAGGTGGAAGATGATGCGACAACCCTTGGATGTGATCCGCCTCTCATCGGAATCATTGGATCTTCGGTCCACGATGGTCCTGGGGCGCGTGACAGCCATTTAGAGCTGAACTTAGGCTTAAATGTGCATGTTACATTGACATATTAATGCAATAATGGCACACCTTAATTGAAAACTTGTTAAATGCATTTGGAAGGTCAAATGAACTCCAAATGACCCCAAATTTTAACCCTAGGTTTCTAATGACGTCTAGATTCATGCTATATAATTAGATTTTCGTTTTACCCAACCTTTGGCATCCAAATAATTATTTTGATCATTAAAGCATATTTTAATATAATGCTAGAGAAATAAATTATGTGTTGCTTTTATAAGCAACCCTTGGTTCCCAAATTCGAGATTTGGAGTCCAAGAGTTCATCACTCACTAATATCATGTATTTGTAAAATTAATTAGCCCTTATAAAGAGTGAGGTATGAAAGTTGATTTTAATTCACCATTTAATTCACACTTGCTAATTAAATCACTTCTTATCCATTTTAATTAATTATTGAGTTCCAACATTATCCTTTAGATAACAAATTCGTGGTTTAATGGTAAATTTCATAATTACCCCATCCATAATTCAATTTTTGGTATTTTGTGCATCTAACCCTCAAATTGGCATGAAATGAACTTCAATCATCAATTTCTCAAATATTCAATATTAAGGACACAAAAAGGAAGAGAAAGAAATTAACATAAAAAGTGAGGTGGAAAATGATAATTTTATTGAACTTAGGACGCTACAACTAGATAGATGTAGCAAGTTAGAGAAAAATAGAAGCAATTTAAGACACAACCAAGATATCCAAAGAGATCATCATCAAAACCTGCAAAACAACTCAAGGTACGTAATTGCAAGATATAGATATACCAATTTAGTGCAATTAGAAAGATAGAGTTGTATGCAAGATAGGCAATTTAAAAGCATAAAAATATTCATATATAAAGGTACCAAGAGATTTCCAAAGAATAAGGATATATGGTTGAGAAAATCTAGTTGAGAGGGAAATTCTCATCCAATAAGCCAACTGTGTATCCTGTGCACAGTGTTGTTGGTCGAGTTCTGTGTATTGACAACTCAACCGATGACAGCTATTGGCAACACCCATTGGTGCCTATCAGTCGCGTTTCTATCAGGAAAAACTTGATCGACAGAGCTGCTGTCAAGTAACACATGTATATATGAAAAACATATCTAGAGGCATGATAAGAATATAAGGCATATCCAACCATGTGTAAGCAAGTTAGTAATGCACTATGAAAGCATTAGAAATAGTTTTTGAGAAAGAGTGTGAAGAGAAACACAAAATACCTCTCTTGACTCAAAAACTATATGTATAGTACACACTAACTTGGAAAAACACACTATTATTGGATATTAACAATCATAACATTACCTCTATGCTTACCATTGCTTTTTCACTTGTTGTCACCCTCTACACATCTCACCTTTCTTCTTTCATGTGGATTGAGAAGTCAATTTGCAATTCAATAGCTCAAGTCAACCCATTTGCAAGTACCTACAAGAAGAAAGATGACATGGTCCCCAATCATGTTTTTGGGTCCGGAGGGGTTAGTTTAGCAAACCAAGTCCTATTGCTCTTGGGTGCTTTCCTAAAAGGACAACAAGTAGAATAATGACCAATATCATTGTAATAGTTGCATGTGCTCATAGTCTTGGAACTAGAGGATTCTCCATGGAATATTGGAGGTCCTTTACCTTTGTTGTTCCTTTGTCTACTATCATACCCCAAATCATGTCTACCAATTTGTTTAGTAGTATGGTGTAGGATATCATTAAGATTCCTTTTACCAACTAAGAATCTTTGTAAAGATTATCTCAAACTATCATTATCATGCATAAGAGAAGAAATAGTAGAAGACAAATGATTAATATTATCTCTAGCATGTAAAAGATCATTTTCTAAGAAAAGAGCTTTAGTTAAATAAGAATTTCTATCAATACGAAGAGCAACTACATTATTCTCTCTACTAGTAGAACTAGAACATGATTCAAGCACATTGATTTCAGCAAGCAAGGATGCATTTTCTATTTCAAGCAAGGCAATCTTAGAAAGATAAACACCATTTTTAGATTCTAATCCTTGCAAAGAAAAATCTTTGTCCTTGTTTTCAGATTTAAGAACATCAATATCATTCATGAGAGAATCAACAATTTAGGTATGCTCTTCATTAGAACTAGGCATAAGAGGTTGAGCTTCTATAAATCTAATCTTATTAAGCAATATGGAATTTTCAAGTTTAAGAGAGTCTACTTGGCTAAGACAAGCATTTGCCATCAAGCAAGCAAGAATTATCATGTTCAAGATCATCTAATTCTACATGCATATTATCAACAATTCTAGCAAGCTTTTTCTTTTTCTTTTTAGAAGACCTAAGAGAGGCACGAGTAGCATCAATAATAGTAATTAAAGGTTCTTTATCTAAAGAGTTTATATTTACCTCATTTGAGTCCTTTATTGTAGAATCCATAAGAGCAAAGTGACATTCTCCTTCTTCACTAGAGCTTGAGCTAGATCTTCCACTTGATTCCTTACTTGAGCTTGAGTTGAGGAGTCACTTGAGCTTGAGTGCCAATTCTCCTTCATCTTGTACTTCTCTTATTTTTCCTTGTGATTATGGGTCTTCTTACCTTGTAGACAATCTATCTTAAAGTGACCCTTGTTTCCACACTTGAGGCACCAGATGGAGGAGGAGTTCTTGCCTTTGTAGAATCTACCCTTGGAGTACATGTCATCTTCTTCAAGATGATAGGATGGAGAGGCTTGTCCCATAATAGATTCAATTTGAGCCTTGATTTTAGCCTTCTTGATTCTCTTTATCTCTTTCTCCTCTTGTCTTTCAACTTCTTCTCTTTTGTCAAGTGTGACTTCATGTGCTTGTAGATTTCCAGGGATATCATCAAGAGACCTTACTTGTTCAATAGAAGTCACCTGGGGTTCCCATCTCTTGGGGAGAGTTCTAAGGATCTTTGAGTTGATCTCTCCTCTACTCAAAGGATGTCCTAGAATAGTAAGACCATTCACAATGGTTTTGAGCCTTGAGTACATGTTGGTAATCTTCTCCTCCTTTCCCATCTTGAAGTTTTCAAACATCCCTTTGAGCATGTATACTTTGCTTTCCTTTACTTGAGTTGTCTCCTCATAAGTGATGCATAACTTTCTCCATACCTCATAGGCCATCTCACAAGAAGAAATCCGATTGAACTCGATGGAGGTCATGGTGGCATAGAGGATGTTGATTGCTCTTGCATTCAAGGTGGCTTTCTTCATGGTAGCTTCATCCCATTCTTCTTTCTTTGTCGTCGACAACTTGTATGGATGGTCCACCATCTACCAAATCTCAAGACTTGATCCTTGGATGTAGAATTGTAGCCTTCTTTTCCAATAGAGGAAGTTACTCCCATCAAAGATTGGAAGGTTGATGAAGTATCTCCCACATTGGTAGTCACCCATCTTCTCCTACTTGTTGAAGTATGCTTGGAGAAACCCAATATGATACCAATTGTTGGATTCTAGATGGGTGATTGGATGCTATAGAGGGGGGGGGTGAATAGAGCTGAATGCACTTAAACAAAATTCATTAGAACTTCAAAATATATCACAAGATAAGGTTTCTAAATAGGAAATTTGAGTGAAATGAAAACATGCATATCAAGGGAGAGAGAGATTGAACATATGCTAAGTCAGAAGCTATGTATAGTGGTTCCACACTTCAAACTAGAAGTGAGTTAGTCCACTACCTAGAGAGGTCAACCTCTAGGATTTATTAACCATTTTACTCTTATATTCATTCATTAGACTTACAATACATGACCACCAAAGGACTTACCCTTCCAAGCACCAATAGTAGTCCACCTTACCAAGGACTTAACCACTTTGCCAAGAGTCTTCAGCCTTCTCCAAGGTCTTACCCACTCTAGCACAAGTCTTCCGCCTTCAAGGACTTTTCTACTCTTCTTGGATCTTCAACCTTTGCCTTCAACTTCACTCGGAGAAGATTACACCAAGGAATTACCCACTTGAGAAAGGGGTATTCTTCCTTCACTAAGGTGTTAACCACTCTTGCTCCAATTCTTCATCCTTGATCTTCACCAAGGGACTCCTTCCCTTGTTCTTCTTCACCTCTCTTAGCCAAGAGAGATAACCTTCATCTTCATGGTTGAAATGAGAGAATGAGAGGTGGTGGAAGTGAGAGCCTCACAAGATATACATGTAAGACTAGCTCTCTTACAGATTTCCTACTCACTCTAATGAATGTAGCAAGTGAATAAGCTTAGAGAGAGAGAGGAGGCTGTAGGAAGCACTCAACCATAGAATATGAACATCACATAGAGTTTTGCATTGAATGCTCAACCTTAGAATGAAGCCCAAGGGGTCCTATTTGTAGCTGGGGATCCCTCTTAGCCTCTGGGAACACTTAAGAATGAAAACTAGCCATTTTGTGGCTTACAACAGATAGATTTTCAGTTGTTGCAACTCCACAACGGCTAGAAACACTTTTTTGCACTTTTTGTATAGTGCAATTGGTCGAGTTTCTATAAAGATAACTCGACCGATCCCACTAAGAGACAAGACCAATTTAGACCATCGGTCGAGTTTGTCCTGGGGTAACTTGACCAATTCACTTAAATTAGTTTTGGTCTACAGAGGGATCGATTGAGTTCTGTGAAGTGTAAACTCAAACGATCAAAAGCCATTTTAAAAATCCAATCAGGAATGGTCAAGTTTGCAACTCGACCGATGAACAACCTAATGTGAATTTTGGAAAATGGCTTTTGAGTGCTTAAACATTCAATCTAAGTGCTCCTAATTTTTTCTAAGCTTAATTACAAGTCATACAATCATTACAAGTGATTTACAACATGATTCTAATGGATTTACATCATATTCCTAAAATGTGCACTTGTATAGACCTTGACTTGTCTTTTCTCCAAGTTGAGATGCGCAAGTTAGGGCATTTGGAGTGTGTCTATGCATAATATGAAATCACTCAAGTAGAGACATTAGACACAATTCATTGGAATGATTTAGTCATCATCAAAACAAGGGTTTAGTTAATTTAGACCTTGAGTCAACACACTCAACACATCATTCTTGATTGTAAGTACAACCCTCTATATGGAAAAGAGCTATGGTAGAGAAGCATTCCAGTACTGTTCCTAATACCATGCTGGACTTTTCCAGTTTCAACTCTAAGAAGGAGCATTTGTTTTCCATGTCAACCATTCATAATATCTGTTTTGAAAGGAATCTTCGAGTTCATAGGGATATATCTATTGTTAGCAATGTCCTTTGGAATAAGATTATGCTTGACTACAACTGATCAAAGCTTCTTGATCCTGACTTCCTTGCTCCTGCTTCAGTGGTGTGGTTAAAGGTAGTATTCTAAAAGCTCTTCATTTGTCCTGGATCTGTAAAAATTGATTTGTTGCTCTGAATGTTTTCTGTACATGGTTATTGTTTTTTGATTCTTTTCTTACCTTTTGGAGAGTGTTTTCTCCTAGCTCATGGAATCTTTTTTTTCTCCATGGTGCATTTTACCTTGTACCTACAAAAATAGAAATACAAAGTTTCATTCACCCAAAAAATTGTTGGGTCTTTATTGTGGTTTAGGGTTTATTATGCAGTTGTTTTAGTTTAGAATCTAAATGTAATGTTAGGTACTTACTTGTAAGTTGTTAATTAATTAGTTTTTAATTCTTGTTTTAGTTTGGTATTGAGTCGAAATAAGTCAATTAGGGCTTCACTCGTGTTATCTATATAAGCCCATGCTTGGGGGCAGAGTTGAATTATGAATTGAGTTTTAGTTGCAACATGGGTAGCATTAGATCCCTTCACAAGTAGCACACAGAAAATAGCTGATGGCATCCTCCTGGTCAAACACCCATAGAAGTAGGTTGACAACATCCTCCTAGCATGGAAACTGTAAAGAGGCGAGGGATCACGCCTTACTAAAAATTTGAAGAATAAAACATCCATTCCAAACACACTCATAGGTATGATGGAATAGGTGTAACATTTTCAAATTTCAATAAATGGTATTTAAAATAACCAAAGTATAATAGCAGAATAAAAATGTTGATTATATTCAATTTATCACAAGGTTATTACAAAAGTACATCCTAATATCCCGTAAGGGTTTAAATGTATGATATAACAAAAGGATCTAGTTAGAGGGAAATCTAAACATTAACAAATTTGTCTCCAAGCTTTAACTCCTTAAGGTAGTCCAAAACTTCATGCCTTATCATCCAAGTCCTTCACATAGGGTTGGAAGCATACCCCAGCAAGAAGAGAAAATAGATGACATCAGCAATGGCTGGTATGTGCATACTAAATATGAATTGAGCAATATATGGAATAAAGGACATCAAATATAAAAGGCTTCCCATAGAAAGGATAAGGGCCACCAAAATGGGTATCAAGAGAAAAGGAATTGAAATCATATGATGACAAAAGAATACTTGCCATTAATAAAACATAAAGATTGTACCACACAAGCACATGTAAAGAATTAGGGCACACACCCATATCATCAACATCCATGCATGTGAGATAAACATAGCCCTAGAAAAATATAAACACAAAGGAAGCCAAGTCTCATAAAGTAGAAACCTGATAGAGAAAGGAATACTGCCAATCTCCCAAATATATAAAACATGGGATAAGAATCACACATCTTGCCCTGGGTATAAGGTTCCTTTCCATCCCAAAAGAGCACGAAATATCACATCTGCTCGGCAGGAAATAACACATCTTCCATAAAAACCAATGAAATTACACTACTCTAGTGATACTAAATCACATAGCATGTTAAATGTAGAGGCAAGTAGAAAGTATAGTCATAATATATAAACTAGTCACCACATAAGTGACCAACATATACATCCACCTCATAGTGGGAAAAATACATCACATGTCATCTTTTAGAGTTCCATCATGAACAAAGCATAAGATAAGAGTTCAAAACAATATCCATGATCACATGATCAATATCAAATAAGGTAGTTCACATAAACCATGATTTTCAAAAGAAAAGACATTGTGTATAGGCTAATGTCCATAGGACAAAGAGAACGAATAAGCATAGGTGAATTGCTCAACATAGGGGATACATCATACCTCAAATTCAGAGTTTAAATAGTCCAAGTCAAGACTAGGCTTCCAAAGAACCTCTAGGGAATGTGGAAAGGTCCAATAAGTAAGGTTCCCAAGCTTAGAGTGGCTGGTTTCTCCAACAAAGCTCCTATCTCAAGCAAGAAGCACCTTCTCCACTTTAGAGGTGAAAAACCCTAACAAAAGAACATGGAGATGAGGTGTTTATGGGTTCTAGGTGGGGTTTCACTATGGAAGGCCATGGTTATGACCTGGAGGAAGGTGGAAGGAAGACTAACAACATGAAAATAGGTAAGGAAAGGAGGATACTTACTAGTTTTGGTCAAAATCACCAAGGAGGAGATTAAGAAATCTTAAATAGAGAAATTTGGTAGCCTAGGAGACTTCTTAACCAAGGGAGGCACCTACTTTTACCTCGGGATAGAACCTTCATGTAAAAATAGAGTAGGAATGATGCTCTAAGCTAGAGGAAATAAAGGAGAGCAATATTTTCAAATTTGGAGTTGGGAAGGGGTAGATATGGCTATAAAGAAAGAGGTCAAGTATGAGGTGTCTATGAGACTTTCCATGTGTCATGTATAAGGGTGTCCATGGACATGCAAGCCTTTATGGATAAGGAAGAATTCAAGCATGAGGTTTCAAGTTACTTACCATGTGTCCAATGCTAAGGGTGCCCATGGACATGCAAACCTTTATGGATAAGGGTGAAGTCAAGCATGAGGTGTCCAAGGGGCTTTCCATGTGTCCTTAGCCTAGGGATTTCATGGCCATGTAAGAGGACTGCTCATAGGGGCTTCTTGAATATCAAATGTCATTTTATGGAAACTTATAGGACATACCAACCGACCTCCAATCAATGAAATAACCCCAATTGTTCATAGCTTCTAAAGATAGGCTCATTTATAAAGAGGGTAATCCCTATAATGCCCTTGGAGAGAAACACCTTCAAGCCAAGGTGCAACCAGGTGCCCTATGGTTCAAAACTTGAAAAGGGTAAGGGAATATATAAGGATTCTAATGCATGTGACAATTTGCAAAGAAAACCTCCCAATTGGATAAATTGTAGAAAAGTCCAGAATGTACCTAAAATTGCATAATTTGCACAAACAACATCCAAATTCGACCAAACTTCATCCACAAGTTATCTATGATGTGTTGAATATGAATTTGCCATTATTTCTATATTTTGAAGTTATATAATCATATTATTCATTACTTATGCCTTTTACTCATTTTCTCTCTCCTAACCTTATCCTAATACTTCAAGGTAGTCCAAATTAGATGAAATTTGACATGTATGCTAATTTTGATATGTAGATTTCGAATTTGAAGTTTTTTTCCACTTTTGAGACTTCTTTTTATGAGATATGTCATATGGCCCATTAACGACCCATTATCTAAATTATTAATCCAATTAAGTTCCATATCTTCATATTACCACCAAAATGAGTTATGTGGCATATTCTATGTATCCATTATTAACCTAAGATTAATGTTAGAACATTAGGTTATATTAAGGTGATCTATACATGCATTATCTCATTGGGGTTATACTAAACATCTATTTAGGTCTAACCTTCAACCTTGTTTGGCTAAGTCAAAAATGTCAACTTCATGGGTAGGGTTCGAGATCTAGTATGTTACAACAACCACGTTTTCCAAACCTCTAAATTGTCCATGTGGACCTTTAGGAACTCCACATTGCACTTCCCAAGCTGATAGGAAGAGTTTTCCTTCCATTTTTCAATGTTCTAGTGTTGACTTACTTTCCCCTCATTGTCTCTCCCTCTCTTCGGTAAAATTTCTCAGGCTCTCACGTTACCAAAACAATGAGAAAACATGTGTTGAGAGCCTTGGCCACCCCCTCCTTATATACGAGTGGATGGGATAGGGTTCCCAAAACCCAGGGGGTAAGGTAGGCTAGATATCATGGTCTAAAGATTGTTGCATGCAAACACTCAGTCAATTAGACCGTACAATCAGTCGACTGTCATGCGGTGAGCGATGCAATAACATTGGTTTTATTGTGATGATTAGTGCACATTGTCACATATATAATTAATCATTTGACCCAGTCAAAGTGGTCATTTCACATCGATCTAATAGGTTGAACATTCCAATTAATCATTTGACTACACAAGCAATGAGCGTTATCTAGCAACACATCATTGCTACCCAAGTAATCAAAAAGTTGGAGAACAACTTCAACCTAGATTCGTGATCACTATTACTATGATCGTATAGTTCCTTTGTCACATGTATCCAAACTGAACATGAGGCATGGAATCATCATCCTCTTATTATTCAATCTATGTTCCTTGAACTAGAGCAAAATAATGAGATGCATGTGAGCTCACATATCATATACTGACTCACATGAGTATGGCCATACATTCCTCAACCTTGCTTATCATGTGGCTAGGATATCAACTTCAGTAGGAGGGAGAAATCCCATCTACATCACTTACACTAAATCCCCATGTGTCACAACATACCTGAGCACTACCTTTATGATGACCCTTATTCAAGGTCACATTGGATGGTGTCAAAATTCATCGAACAACATGTGATGAGTGTAGATACTTCATGTATAAGAACCAAAATCACCATTATCACTTTGAGAGTTATTTCTGGCTACCATTCCATGGTTTCCATGTATCACTCTTAAGGTGGAGCTATCTGGTACACTATTCTGTAACAAGTACCTATGTGTTTGACTTGATATCCAATATCATTATGATTGAAGACTCTATCACCAATCAACATAGATTCTAGTCTTAGTTATTATTTTCATATATTTTGCTTCAACAATAATATCTGACTAGGGACATAACAAAAATGTACGGAGTCTTATTGTACATGTGATCTCAATTTTTAGGTCCTTAACCTAAAGAAATTTGTCATTGAGTAACATCATTCTTTAGACATCTATCATGTTTGTGTCATCATCTCATGTCTGAGGCAAACATAACATACAAAATTACCTTTATTATTATCAAATCAAGTACATGATGCCCCTATACAATCATCATATTATTATAAAAACAAGTACATGATGCCCTTATACAATCATCATATGATTACCCTATGGGCATACATACCAAAGTTGGGTTCATCACACAAGACATGAGTTTTCAAGGTTTTTACTTGGGGGGGGGTGCAAAAATTTGGGATGAAGACCCACTAAGTATTTGAAGGCTCTTGATCTTAAATAAGAAAACCTTGAGTCATCCTTCTAGAGTTGATGGTCTATCATGTAGGACAAATAAGTAACATGATATAATTTAGGCCTCGAGTATAATAATTTAAAATTGAATGATTGGACAACCCATATCACCAAGGTGTACCTCCTTTTTAGGGAGCCCCTCCCTAAAAACTATATGGTTAATCATGCTCATCCTAGAGTATTACTAGGATGGGTGACCTATTAAAAAGTTGATCTTGAGATGTATGTGAGTGAGGACAAAGAACTCAACTAGGCTAGTGGTGGTCTATGGGGCCAATTGTCAATCCCAAAACTCTACTTGAGACTGGGTGGTGGGACAAGTCCTACAATTACTATAATATCTACTTCCCCTCTTGTCAGTGAGGTCCTCATGGACATGTGGCACTGTAGCCTTACAGTCCATTCCTATGGAAAGGGATACCTACTAAGAAGAGATGGAGACACCCTTGCACTAGTATCTGCAGATGAGAACTGGGTGTGTATGGGCCATCCTGGGTCTACACTAAAATGGGAATGGTATTATGAGGCCATATAGGTGAGCCTTGACTAGGACATTGAGAGTCTAAGTAGGGGAAATTGCAACATGCTAAAATTTAGTCCTCAAATAAAATGATCTTAAAACAAATGGTTGGAATACTCATATCACCAATTTGAACCTCCTTTTCAAGTAGACCGTAACTAAGAATTCTAAACTTAAGCACCTCATCCCAAAGTATTACTAGGATGACGACCGATAAGGAAGTTGATCTTGGGCCGTATGTGAGTGAGGACAAATCATGCAACTGAGGGTAGTGGTGGTCTATGGGGCCAACCCTCATTCTTAAAACTCTACTAAAGACTTGCAAAATGGACATGAGCATTACAAATTCTAGACTGCAACCACCTCTACTGAGACACATTGAACATGCACAAGCCCCAATTTAGTAGTTTCCCAATCACTAAAGAATTATGTCAATTCTATTTGACACTGGGGGTATTACAACCCCAACCAACTGAGAAACCATCTAGACTTCCAATATGAGAATACATACAAAGTAGAAAAAAAACATCTACTTAGGGTAGGACCAAACCAAAATTAAGTTTGGGGTTCTCATGGTTTCCAATAGTTACTACAATTTTGACATAACAACTTCAACCCTAAACATAACAACAATTTTACTCAAAGAAATAACTGTAGTCCAAGATAACAATTTAAAACAATCAAGAATAACTTCTTCTAGGGAAGGGGAACCATTAGAATATGAATGCCTTGTAATATATTGAATTAAAGGGATATAGATCAATCCTCCCTTATTTTTGTCCCCTACTCGATTATGTTAATATCTAATGCCTTTTCCCCTCAATTCAAAATGCATTAGGAATAGCCAGAGCCAAATAGTTTCATGAATTCATATATACCCTTTATATATGGTAAAATAACCATAATACATTTATAATAGGACCCTAATGTACAAATATATCCAAATAGTAGGCCTAACAATATATTGACATTCTAAAATATTTCTAGGATTAAAAAAATCAAATAAATCAATTTAATATGTATTATAGTGTCACACTTGAGTAAATACAATGAGAAAATATATTAAACGAATGCTCGATATACAACTACTAAAATTTAATACTAAGAAGTTTAAAAATATGAAATTGAGGCCAAATTTGGATCCCTCACATATTGAGTAGATAATTTACCAATTTATACCTCATCTACACATTCAATTAATTGTTTGAATGATTAGCTCCCACATGCCTGATATTTACATTTTTGACATTGTTGGGTTTCCTTTTTTGCTATAATGCAAGTATCTCCATCTCCTTTCTTGGTCATGCTCTAACATTCAAAGAACGGCCACAGAACTAGACATCCAGTGCATCTTCTCAGTCACTTCCCTCCCTTCTATTGCACTGACCATAAATGGTTCTTCCCTTTCTCTCTCCACTCACCCGAATGACTCTTGCTTTGCTTATGTCTTCTCTCCCTATTCTTCCTCCCATATTCTTATTCCTCTACTCTTCCCATGTGACCCTAAGACCTAGCCTCTATTGTCTACACATGACCCATTGTCTACAATTTCGATAGTGCTTCTCTCTCTTCTCCTTCTCTTTCCATTACTCCTATGCATTGTTGTCATTCCCTTAACCCTAACCAGACTTATATCCCTCTTCATATCCGACCTAAACTAGAGGTGTCATGTCTCACACAACATAATGACAATAGTGACTTGCATCTTGTGGAGCTATACCACCATCATATGCTCCTACCATGCTCAACTACACCATGCCACACCCTACCTTCTCCTCTTAGCTTGAACCCATCCTCTAATGTCACAAAGCTCCTCTATCACCACTTCTTCACCTTGTGCTCAACATCTTGATAATGGTTATTGCTTGACCAATGTAGGATACATGATTTGCATAAAATAGATGAAGCTCCCTCCTTTCTTCAACCTTTAACCCACCACCACTTGAAGACCGAACTTTACTCACCTCAACTACTTTCTTCCTTCCTTTCATCCCACACTTCCTCATCTAGGCTGCATAGAGGTTGCTAGAACATCACCTGAAGACACAACCCTAAACCATGGTAGGCCTGATCTCAGCCTAAGGTCTGATCTTCCTCCTCCTTGTTCTTCACCTCCATGGCTCCTCTACTAATGGATCACCACCACACTTCCTACTCTTCTTTATTCCTCCTCCATAACTCTTTCATCCCACCTAAATTTACTATATGAAACAAATGACCTACAATCCAAGTTCCATATGTCACATGACGTTCACCAAGGAATATTCTTGCAGGTTAGACTTTAGAATTCCAATGGAAATGGTTGGTAACTTTCTCCCTTGTATTTTCATTCAAAAAGATATATCAACCCAACTAAGGATGGTAACGATATGGATAACCCTTGTTATGCTCCTTAACTTGTTTTCTATATTATATATGTTTATCTATGATCACATTACTACATGCATACAAGTAAGCTAGACTAAAATTCTATACACTTACCGCTCAAAAAAGATATTAGATCCTATTGTAAATATAATTCGAACATGCCATTAATATAAATAGTTAAACTTCCCCTGAATACTTATCGTATTGAGACACATAACTATGCACATTAGTACCAAGATATCATAGACACCATAAATATGACGTTCTACCTCTCCCTACTCTCATTTCCTATTATAAAGTTTAGTCAACACTAATATATTTGATCAATGTGATAATCGTAAGCATTTTAGACATAAAACTTGTCTTATTCTATGAAACATATGTTTTAATCATATTAGTTCTTTGATAGTAGTTGTATATGTATGGGAATATTTGGTGGCTAAAATGGGAGTATCTCTAAATGGTTATTATATAACCATGTTGGGATACTAAAACCCTAGCTATAAATATTGTATATCTTGGAAACCTTAATAGCTATCAATTGATCACTAGATCCAAATGAGACATCTTTATTAAGATAGACACATAGAAAGAAAGATCTTATTCTAAGTATAATATGATGTACTAATGTGCGTATAAAACTCATTTAGTTCGAGAATGATGAACTAAGAAGTTCACCCCTAGAAATAGGGTTAGTCATGAATGTGAGGTTTGTGCAATCTCTATTTTGTTTTGGGCATTATCATAAATGTGATATAATTCCTATATCGAGGCATTTACTTGACTAGCATTCTTTTTCTAAAATACGAAATTGAACATTCACATTTACTTATTTGAAATCTTATGAGTTCTTATGCATATAATAAAATTATGTTTATATTTTTCCTTTGATCCCTCTTGCTACACCTTTGTTGATATGAATTATGACTGGACTCTAGTCTTTCCACTCTATTTTTGCATGCTAAATGTTTGACTAGAAAATCTATAATAATGGTACTTAGGTACAACCATACTTAGAAAGGGCACATGAATTCCTACCAGGGTGTGCATTTCCACCCTTACGTTTTAATATTATGACCCTATTTTAGGTATATTTAGGCTACATTGTTTACGCATGCAAATGTTTTTGTAAGATGTGAATGTTTTTCATGCCAAGACATTTCTTTTATCTCAAATATTGCTCTCTATAAATGTTGTGCCTCAACGTATTAATTGGAATCTTGTTGAACTTATTTACTTTTATATGGCTCCTTTTCATGGAAACATCCTTTTTAGACTTGTAACACTATATTATGCCCAAATATTGTTTATAAGCACATACTCAATTTTTTCTAATAGATACCCTTTTGTTTCCCATTTTCTAGGTGATGTTCTTCTTCCACCCAGGTGTAGGTACATTAGAGGATAAAGACTCAAGAAGACCATGTTCATGGGTTTAAACTTGAGGATACATTGGAATGGCTGGGTTGCCCTATGTAACTGGCCTTATTAATACATTTATTAGATGCCTACAACTTTACCATGCAATTCCACCATATTATGGCAAGGAAAAATTGTATATGATACACTTTATAACTTTATAATAGTTTTGTTTCCAATGCATGTTCATTATCTTGGTCTGTGATGTATACCAATTGGGAAATAATGAAATTCCTTCTTTCCTCCATATTTAAATAGGATGGTTTTATATTTCTCCATATAGTGAAGAGTGGATTCCCCTCTTGCGTCCCATTTTTTACAAATTGGTATTAGATCTTAAGCTGTCAGTGACTTGACTCCTTCAAGTTATCCTATGTTGTTCCATAATTAGGTAATTAGGCAACCCTTTAGAGATTATTCATATACCTATTCATTTGTAGTGGATCACCAATTAGGCTCTCAACCCCTGACCAAATTGGTCACTACCCCTCCTCATGAAACTACAGTGGTTGATACATCATATTTTCACAAACCCTTATTACCTTAACCCTCTTTATGAAGGTGAAAATATCACCAAATAGGAAGTGAATCTAGTAGTTCTTGATTCTGATCTCTTATTAGATTGGGGACTATGAAGTGTAGGTTGATTTGAACACTCATAACTAGGCTTAATACTAGTTATGACTTTAGACCCCTTTTCCTTTGTTGTTTCTCTAGCATTCTTTTGATACATCCACATTTGGAACTATGCATGCATGAATGAAAAAAGCAAAATCATGAGTAAGTTTTAGAGTTGAGATGATTCCATTAATATTAGGTGATAATCTAGACTAGTTCAACTATGGTTATGCATGCGTTGCCTTCAACATTGAGTACCTCAACATAGCTATGCCCTAAGGCCATATATCTAAGGGATGAATACCGTCCTCATTGAATTGCTATGCCGCATGCATGTGGATTGGTGGATGGAAGCCACTAGTTCACTATAATATTCTTAGAAGTACATCTATCTCATCTCTAGGGTTTAATTAGATTACCTAGGGAGTAAGATGATGGTAATTTGATTGTATAGGTCACTTTGTCTTGGTTTCAAACCATTGAGTGAAGAAGGAACCCTAATTTCTTCTTATATTGGTTGGATGGCCATATAATCTCACTATTCCTTTGGAGGATGTAGTGTAAATTATCCTTAAAGAGAATTGTGGAATTGTGGATGTCTTTCCCTAATAGAACATGTTACAAGTTCATTAGGTGTTATAATAAACCTTCCCCCCCAACCTACATGTTATAGATGTTGTTGTATGCCCTAATAACACATGAAAATTAGACTCATTTGGTATAATGAAGTGATGGTAGGATGATATTATATCTGTAAGGTGGTGCAAAGTGAATGCCTTGGTAATTGGATCAATTTTTGTGCCAATTTTGTTTATTTCCATGATAATGTTTTAATTGCCATACTTGTTTTCATAATTAAACTATATCTAAAAAAATTCTACCATTTACAAAAATGCCTTCATAGAAGCACGAGAAACAAATAAGAATACCATTGGTTTCTAAATAGAGAAGCCTACAAAACTAAAAACAAAATTGTAAGACGAGATGGTAGAATAAGGTTCTTATTGGTGATGTATTGAAGGCTCCACAAGAGAGAAGTCATATCATCTACAAGTACTCTAAAGGTATCACAAGCAAAAGGAAACAATGATGATGTTTTCCCATACAATTTCAACAGTGCTTTTGTGCCTTTTGTGTAGTGGCATTGCCAGCTGTCCGACCAACTTTAATGTTACTTGAAAGAATACATGATAGAGGAGGTACTCCAAGGAGGTCAACACGTGTGTTTTTCACTGTCCAATCAAATAACAAGATGTCAACATGACATTGAGAGTGGATACCATCAAGTCGTGTTCTGAGAAAGGTCACATGAGCCTATTTTAGGACCTTCCTCCTATATCAAGAGGCAAGGTAAAAGAGAGTATCAAAAACCCAGTCATGTCAAAACTTATAACTAGGTCTTATGTAGCAAAGCATGATCACCGAAGGATTTGAGTTATGCGGTGCTACAAAGTGGGAATCGTTCATCATCGAGTACAAGGGAATCATAAGTTGATAATGAAGGATATCTTGATACCCAATAGGTGACATGGACAAACAGAACCCATAAATGCAAATGAGAATTAGGAAGTCTTGTGCATATCCATCTTGGAGAGAAGTAAGGATATTTAGTTGTCATTGAGAGTGGGAACTTGTAGTAAACTATTGGACAATAGTTCTATAGTAAGCATCTACAAAAATAGACTGGGTCTTTGGAGTAATAGAAGGCTACATGATAATTGGGACAAGCAAAAGGATGGAAATATCTTACAGATGGCTTCATGTGCAGAAACAAAGAGGCTCCTATAGGCATAGAACCAACCTCTCACATGGCATGGTTTTGGAGTTTGTGAGTGCTGATCCAAGAGGAAACATAAGAAAACTTGGTGACATCATGGGAATATTTGATGACCAATCCTCCAAGGTGCATAGGAAGCATGGCCAATCACAATTGTAGATCACCAAATCTTAGGACATCAACCAACCATAATATATGCTAGGCATTGATGAATTCCATGATAAAAACATCCAATGCAGTGCCAATAGATGTTATGGGTGTTGTTTGAAGGGAAAACAACAACTTGGGATTCCCAACACATGATCAGAGAAGAAGCTCACCTTATGGGTCCTGAAGCAAAGCCAAGAGATCCATCATGGAAAAAGTTTTAACCACAAGTTCCTTGAG